>JAECUM010039988.1:0-19708 GCA_016617855.1 Megalonaias nervosa | reverse complement strand
TGCTCCGATCCCTAGTGGTTTGCGAGGTAGAAAAGGCAAACAAAGATTTGATACCATACTATTGCACTAGTTAAAAGTGAGATGTCTCCCATTACTATTTAAACTTTCAAAGACTTTTGCATTTCAAAGTGTTTAACTACATTGGATTGGAAGGAGTACACCCCTTTTCTATCAATGAAACAGTGTGAATTGTGACAAGTTACTACAATCCTCGATAGCCAATTAGATTCTTAATTTTTGGAAGTGATCGCACTATTTTCATTGACTTTAAATGGAATTATATGAGTCAGTCTGAAAACAAGATTTACGATCTTGATCTTTATTTTTAGGTGTTTTCCTATGTACAGGGTGCCACAAAGGTTCAGTTTTGTATTAATACCAAGACGATTCAGGTTATGTTTGAAACATTAGTTTTAATACAAACAAATCTAAAATGTTAGATTATATCATATTTGTTTAATACGTACATTTAATACTATTTTACAGGTTTATAACCTGGCCTACTTTTTTATGATATTATTGGTTTTCATCGTGGCTTATGGAATTGCTTCACATGCAATATTGTACCCGCATACAGAACCCAGCCTTCAAACTTTAACAGAGATATTCCGGCGGTCATACTGGAATATTTACGGAGAGCTAATGTTGGATAAAATTGAAGGTAGAAAACAAAGCCTCTGACATGTCATCTATCTAGCTATATATCTTCTTATATATATATATATATATACATATATATATATATATATATATATATATATATATATGCCAATCCTTTTGATTCTTTTATACTGCTTACTCAATTCTTACAGAAATGATTGTTTCAATAAAGTCGTTTGGCACAGTAGGAACAAATGATAATTTTTGTTGTCAAATCTCAACACTCACTAGATTTCATTTCAGGCTTTTTTTATGGTATATCATTGTTTGCCGATGTCATCCAACGTAGGACAACATGTTCGATGTCATAAGGACTCCCAAACTTTTAATACGTCAACTGACGAGTATGCATAGTTATAGTTCAAATGCCCTGCCATGATCATATTAAACTTAGGAAAGGCGGGAATCATATTTATTGGACGTCATTATATATTTGCCGTCAGCCGAATACACAAAAATGCTATAGCTAAGTTTAGTTGAATCTTACCAGGACGAAATTAACCTCAATGAGATTGGGAAGAGCACATGTGTAAACTGAACAGGTTGTCAATAATGCTGTGTACTTACATGCACTACTGAATCAGAATACACTTCAGTAAATGTACGTTATCCATGCGGATAATAGCATTACATATTTGGTGACACTTTGGTGAAACTTAATTTCAGCGCAAAATGTTAAATGATTTATTCAGATTGTCAGTTTAGGATTATCAGATCTCTCTCTCTCTCTCTCTCTCTCTCTCTCTCTCTCTCTCTCTCTCTCTCTCTCTCTCTCTCTCTCTATATATATATATATATATATATATATATATATATGAGGGGGTGGAATGTCCACAATATGTGAGCCACTTTAGGGCTCATAATTGAAACTGTTATGCGCAATAAGCTTATTACAGGCATTATATGTGTACACACACGAGGTCATGTATAACACTTAGCATTTAATATGTGTTTAACATTTACGTCAAATCTGCCTATTAATTAGCACCAAATTTTGTACATTAAAATATGCATGAAAACGAAATTTTCAAACCCTTGGAAGGTTCTGTGGATTGCACCAATGATCCAGAATTGTACAAAACCGGGACTTATTCTCGCTGTCCAACGGAGTCTGGAAAATACTTTGTGCCCGTGCTGATGGGAGTGTACATGTTAATGTGTAACATCTTGCTGCTCAACCTGCTGATTGCTATGTTCAGGTACATTTAAGTCATTTTCAAAAGAATACACAAGCATTGCTAATGACCATGCATATTTCTGCAAATAACCAACATATCTTACTTTGCTTGATTGTATTTGAAGCAGCTGTTTCAAAGTTAGATGCGAAAACAATAACACAGCATTATAACTGCGTATTATTATGTACCCCTGCTTATAAATAATAAAGAAAAGTTATATTGACACATATACATATGTACAACAGAGGAGAGAAGAAACAGTTTTAACGTAACTGCATATTTCTGCACATTGATGACTTTTCTTTCTAGTTTACTTGACGATATTTAAAGCATTTGTTACAATTCCTTGCAAATTAATAGACATAGATGGAGCTATTGGTAGCATAGTATTATGTCACTAGGAAAACAAACTGTGGAAAACGTTATGCACAATAAAAACTAAAGCAGAGGAAAACGGTGATTAAAAGGGGAGGGAGAGAAACATAATCTCAGACAGATGGAATTTATGTAGTAGATGACTGATTTTCCTGTGCATTGTTTGGGATGGACATGTCATCTGAGTTTTGCGAAGTAGGAAGAAGGAAGCCTTATCTTTCGCTGTTGATAATGTGATGCGTTCCTCAAATAAGTCATATTCTCGCTACAGAGCCCTCAGTCAGCATGCATTGAATGTTTATTCTCTAGTGAATGTGTAAATGTGTATCTCGTTATCAAAGCATGCATGGTAGCGAGAGTATCTATTACAAATAATTTATTCTAGAAATACTAAACAAGCTGATGTGGGTATTCTGAATGGACTTTCATAATAAATCGGTAATTTCTTCATTGTTGTTGCAATCAAGAACATCGGTTTTAATATCTATTAAAAGGAGTTAGAAGGAGTGAACTTTTATCCACAGCCAGTTGTGAACATTACATACAGAGATCTGTGATTGCATAAAATACGGACAGAGCAGTTGTCAGCCGTGTCCATTCTTCTTCGTACGCTTGTCAGGTCTCAGTTTATGCTTTCATGCATTGTGTGCTGATTTTTTTGTATGGTACATTACATAACTGTGTCAGTTGTGTTGGGATATGGTGCTGTTGGGATTGGATGTCATATGTAGGTCTGCGTTGATTAGGATTGGGTTCTGATCTGCTGTTACATTATATGTCATTTCTATTGCTAGCACATGCCATATCAGGTCTGTTTCTAACATAATATATATGCTACATCTGGGTATGGTCTGCAGGCGCATTACGTGACATCATATATTTCTCTTTCGTATTCTGGAGGGGTGCTGATATGATGGCACACTATTGTCGTCGGCTGTGACAAAACTGCATTATCTGTAAATGCTACTTATCTATATAGACAAACTGTCCAGTAGATCTATTCGTTGGCTCAGATTCAAAAAGCATGAGGCGATGGTACAGATAGAGAGAGTCAGATAGTTGCATAATTTCCCACTAAACCCCATTCCTGCAGAAAACAAAAGCTTGCTCGGTTCACGCTTTTCCAGCATTCCAGTCGGAGAGTGAGTTCAACGTTTCTTAGAGATATAAATTGGCATTTATTTGGGGAAAACCGTCATCACCACAACCAGGTATACGTGTGGCACATCCTCACCAGGCTTAATGTTCTAACTAACTCGCTATCCAATCACCCTCTCGCTTTCATGCAATCATCTGCCCTCATTTTAATCTGTGACCAGCAGGGTTAGCCTATACTTATTTGTAACATGGTAGAATACAAAGCTCCCAATTATCATTTCCTTATTTCCATGTCGGAAAGACTGTGTATTAAATTCACTATGCTGCTTTAGAACGGCCTTGTTACATGTACCTTTTCGCTAACCGTCGTATATACAATGTAATTTTGAAAGTAATGTAATCCAAATACAGACTGGTCCCTATTGACCTCTAATGGGAGAAATCACAGCTAAATAAAGTTCTAATATAGCGGCATATATTCCCAGAAAATCTATTATCTCAATCCGTGATATAAACCCAGCACAACAATACTTAACTACCTCATTTGATTATTATCAAACAAGCACATGCAAAGAACATTATTTGTGCAAGTAATTGGTACAATCACCAGCTTAAGAAAGTATACGACCTTGACATCACTACCTTTTCAACAAATATCTGTCCTTCGAAGAGTTTTTTCCTTGTCTTAATCAAAATACTTTGCCCTTAAGCATCTGGCTTTTATGTCATTAAAGACGTTACACTTACAACAGCTGTCCGAAACATTTTTAAACGCCAAGCTAAGTAAACAAACTAGCCATCACAAACGCAATCTAAGAAATGAATGCTTATGCAAGTTGGTATGAACTTTTTCATTTCCACCATGATTAGTTATGTATCTCATGAATGGTTGTTGGTCCACTTTAAAATCATACCTGTCACTTACTTTTCATATACGATTTATGTTCCAATCCCTGCCTCTAGTATTTAGAATGCGGCGATATTGATAACTTTCTGTAGTCAATATTTTGATACTAATATGGAAGAAACGTGTCGTATCAAAGTAAGAGTACTCGATCTTTGGTTAATTGTATACGTAATATATAGAATAAGCATTATAAAAACTAACGCAGTCTTTACATACATGCAGTTACCTGAGTAATACGTCATGGCTAAATAATGTTTGGATATTATGCACTTATTGTCAAACCATTACCGTATTTTGGTCTAAATGAACAGCAGCTTTTTGACTTTTTCAGCACCACATACCAGAAGGTCCAGGATAACATTTATTCGTATTGGAGCTTCCAACAATACAGCCTGATTAAAGAATATGCCAGTCGACCATGTTTGGTTCCTCCTCTTATCATTTTTGCGCATCTCTGCCAGCTTAAAAAATGGATAGTGAAATGCTATAACACAAAGGGTTGTAAAGTCAACGCTGCCGGACAAAATGCTTTTTGTAAGCTTTTCATCCAGTTTATATGATACACCGTGTGAAAATATTACTGAGATTAATCTTTTGAATCGGTATGATCTCTAGGATAGAATGCATTTTGTAAACGTTTCGTGTTTTACTTAAAATAGATATAAACCTCTCACTGTACGATCTCTTTAACTTAAATATATTTATATTTCAATATACTTTATTTTACATATTTTGTTTACAAAACATTAACATGAATAGAAAATTGAAATTTTTGGCGGGTGCACTTCTGTGGTATGGAAGTGTATATTTGACTTTTGGATGGTATACTTTCAACGGGTCACACCCTGTACCATGAACACATACAAACATACAAACATACATACATACATACATACAAACATACATACATACATACATACATACATACATACATACATACTTACATACATATACTGTACCTGCAATAACCTCATAAGGCAGAACTGTACGAGGTTGATGTCTAGTGCATTCCCAGAGAATAACCCACTATCTTAAAGTACCTTTAGTTCTTTAGTACTACTTTCAACGGGTCACACCATTTACCATGAACACATACATAAAGAACATACATGCATACATACATACATACATACATACATACATACATACATATTGCTAGATATTTCTTTCCATCATTGTAATGCAAATATTTTCATGGCCAATAGAAAGTGATATTTAAGTTGGTAACGTAGGGTCAACATTGTTATTGTGTCTGTACAAATATATTATTACGATATGTGCACCAATGTTAACCATTGCAAATATTCCTCCATTCGTTTATAGTAGAAACGATAAAGAACATTGACGACCTTCGCAATTTGGAAGATGAGATGGTTAAGAAAGTTTATAAAAACCGGTAAGTTCGGATCTTTATATGTGTTCTTTTGATGAATCCCAATCTTGAAGATATATTATTCTCATAACATATTATCATGTCGAAACTTACTATAGTTTTTAGATATATATCCGCTTCTGTTTTCTAGACTCCGTATTTCAAACATTTTTAATCACGAAACATTCAAGCCATAAGTTACGTTAAAGAATATTTATATCAGAATAGACATCAGACTAATCTGACTGCGCATATCATTTGCCATATTAACTGAAGGTATTGTGAAAATGCAGCAATAAGGACAATTGACATTTTTCACAAGTTTCACATTGTCAAAAAAGCGCATTTCTGGCCTGCTAAGCCTGGGTTGATATTTGTGACAAAATATTAAGCATCTCCGACATGCAAGTTTCACATGTTCATGTTATTTCACTTTAATGTGATGTTGGATTTGTCCGTTTAGTAATTTCTTACAGGAAAAGGTCTGAAATATTTCACGAATGTGCTCTCTATTGATAAGCTAATACATGACGGAAACCAATTTACCTATCCATAACACTTCCAACCAGCCCTATATTTGGAAAATTTGTAGTTTTCGTCAGCAACGAGTTGTCTGGTGAGAACAAATATAATTTGATTTTGCATTTCTAGACATTTAGTTTCAGAAATGGTGTATCATATTGTACAATAACTCCTAATTAGATCACGTCGACGTTCACTGGGAAGTTAAGTCTTTTCATTGATGTGCCCAGTAGAGATCCAAACTTATTTGTTTTAGACATTAAATCATTTAATAAATATTATATTGTATTTCCTGTGATGTACTATTTCTACAAAATACATGCATTTTTGCTCTATATACCATGTATCTTATCTACATTCAACACAAGAGCGATCGGTTGTTGTCATCATAGTTATTAGACCTGTTACAAAAAAAAAGCCATAATCATGCATGCTCATCATTTGGTTCTCCCATAATCTAAATTCGGCACACACCAATATCATTATAATTATTAAGTTTTATCCTGATCGGTAGATTTCAAATCGCTTTAGGCATCCAGAATACACGGTCATGATTTCATTGGTAGCTTATGAGATGATCCCGTTTGCAGCAAACATATTTCGTCTCTCAAAACAGGTATAACTGGCCTCTTAGAATGTTAGAACAGGGGTGTGCTGGAGGAATATTGTTTCAAGGTCAAACTCTAAGTGGGCTTCAAATAGAGAAATACAAATTATCTCTGCACACATGTGTAGTTTTCGGTTCATATGTTGGTTTGTTTGTTTGTTTGTTTGCTTTTAGTATATGCATGCAAATCATTTAAAAAAATAGATATATTTACATCAATCCAACACAGAATGTGTACCTGACATCCCTATGTATGCCTTTGGCATTATGGCATATGAATTGTAAAGTGAACAATAAGGTAGTACTTGTTCATGCCGCCCATAAATTGTAACGTTCACATTCATAATAAATTGATTTACACTCACATCCCAAACCTATGTTACGCACGCTTCAATAAACAAAAGGATATAACTGTTGTATTCAGGAGAACGGATGATAAGATCCATGTCCTTGGCATTTTTTTTACCCCTCTTGTGAAGATGTTAATAGAGGTTGACGTTAATAAGGAAATAGATACAGACCTTTACAATACACATACAATTAACACATCTAGAGAAGGAAAATGGCTTACTTAGAGAGAAAATAACGATCTTACTCGAGCTGGTAATTTTGTAGTGTAACTTCACAGGCATACGATTCAAGGGCACAACCATTTCTTTACAGTGAAAGCATGACAAAAAGATCTATCATTGTGATATTATTAACATTATGCAGCTACCTTACAAGAGATCGACAGATTCGGTTGCCTAGTACTTAGAGCGTCTGCCTCGGATGCCGGAGGTCGTGGGTTCGAACCCCGGCCGATTCATACCAAAGACTTATAAAAATGGTACTAACTGATCCCTCGCTTGGCGCTCAGCGTTAAGAGGTTAGTGTAAAGACTGGTCTTCCTGGTGTCAGGATAATGTGACTGGGTGGGACATGATGTTACATGTCTGTGGCATAATGCCCCAGTGCTAGACATAACTATAAACTGCCCCACTGCAGACATCGTAGCGATATGACTGAAACTTTTTTAAAGCTACGTTAAAAATCCAAATCACATACACACACAAACATACAGGAGATCAACAAACACTGTGAATCTTTGAAGTGATTGCTTGTCCATGATGTTTGATCCTTTAAACAGGGAATTTACATATCATTGATTGTTGTAACTATTGCACTTTAATGTTTTTCTGTAATCACATACATTAGACTTGTTTTCGGTCTGCCGTTTATATTATGCATTTAACGAATCAGATTAAATTATTTTGGTTTATATCTGTTCTGAATTATGTAATCCTCTACCTATCACTGTGGATACAAAGGATCACATTAAGGTCTGTAAAATCTATACCTGTTCTTTTACGAAATGATTATTAATAGCAGTGCAGAAACAAATATTTTACAAACAAACCATGGGCGCATTTAATATGTAGCTGGTTGTTGTACATGCTAGTGCATTTGCTATAATAATATAAATATATGTAGAATGATTCCAGTCATAAACGCCAGGTCATTCATAGCAGAGATCGATCAAACAAAATATTTATTTTATATTGCTATTATGTCCAGTTATAGTTAGTAGTAGTAGTACTAGTAATATTTATTATTATTATTATTATTATTATTATTATTATTATTATTATTATTATTAGTACAATGAGGATGGAACACAACTCCACCACTGGTATCGAAGCAAGTTCAGCAAATGTTGAAAAAAGAATGGAAAATATGGAGAAACAGGTGAGTAAAGTAATTAACGAAACTTTAGCAAAATCGTAATGTTAGCTTCAGAGATATTACCAAATCATGAGAATAGCATACAACACTAGATAACTCCAATCATATGAAATGAATAATATTGTTATATAACTTGGTTTGTTTAAAAAAAATTAAAATGACCTTTGCTTGCTGAGGTAGAATTCAATGATGAGTAACACATCCTTGGACAGAGGACTTTGTGCCAACTTCCAACAATAATTGGTTGCTATGTTTTCTTGTGGATGGTCGTTATGCAATTAAGAGGTATCACACATATGTTAAATGTTAGAAATTGCTGCCAGTGATCATTTGGCATTGCCTCGTAATGATTAAAAGAATAATCAATTTATTTTCGTACTGAACTTTGTTCTGTCATTCAACAAGATGTTGCATAGCAGTCGTCCATTGTGTCATATAATAGTCCTGTCTGCGCTATCATAAGCATCTACGTCAATAGTTGATAACACTTACACGTTCATGGACCTTTAGTACATTTTATTCCAAGAAAATGGTCTTTGTATTCTCAGAAGTGCTATCATTTTCTTTATGTCTCACTGGGTCTATGGTGTCACATACCAATAACCTTTCCTAAAGCTGTCTACAGGGTAATGTTGGGCTGCATATTATCAGTCATACATTCTAATATATCATTAACCACAAAGTGATGTTACTTGCACCAGGAAATGAATTCGTAGCACAGAAACGTTTTATCCGCAGCAGATCAACTTGAATCATAGCTTTAATTGTCAACTACATATAAGCTTAAACAGAGTTCAGAAATGTAAGAACGAAACATGTTTAGGACTTCATGCGAATTGTGGCAAACACAGACAGTGAAGTACACCAAAAGGGCTTACTCCAGTGATATAGGACTTATCAAGATATAAACCTAATTATGGCTCCACAGCATGTAGATTATTCACAAATTATACCTGCAGATTCTTGATTTAACACGCCATCACATGGACTTGTTCTTGGTCTGCAAGCATCTTATTTCATTTCAATAAGCCTCACGGTTGAGGCAGATAAATCATTACTTTTCATCGAACAAAACTGGCATTTTAATATACTACCAAATTATCTTCTAATTCATTACAAAACGTTTCCGCATACACGTGTGTTCTCAAATTGAATTCAAACAATCACTCCTTCCAATAGTATTGAATTCTCAATTCTTATTTCACCACCATAGTTATTAAAAAAACAATTATAAAATGTAATATTTGCAATACATAGTTTCCTCTTCTAGTCATGATGTTAGTTTACGCCAACCGCGACAATAGAAGGGAACAGAATCATATTTATTAATGTTCATCCTTACGTCTAGTCATTAGTATAGAATCCATTTTCTGAAATAGCATAAAATCTTTCATACTTAAAGCTATGAACATTTTATTCGCGTTAGTATTGTCACGAGTAGATAATGCAATTAGTTGTCCAGGCCGTCACAGCAAATTTGCAGTATTATACTTGTTTATTGATAAGATATTTATCAATCAGCAGACTGTACCTACTACGTTACCGGATTCAAGGTATAAAATGAAAACACTGCATGCAAATTTCGAAAAACAACCCCATTACTAGAGATGGAAACCCCTCGTCTAGAACAACTAGTAGAGATGCGGTTGCGTTGTATCGCTTGCGTGTATTACAATCTTAATTCACTCCTATCTACCTCGTAAATGGTGAATGTCACACAGAGAATGTACCTTGTCAGTTATAAGATGACATGAGAACACAATCATGTCAATTTAGCGACTTCCACCCTGAATATTATAGTTAGTAAACTTGACTGTGACATACCATCAATACAAATCTTGTTCTGTTTAATGGGAAGTAGTGCATATAAACTATTTTGACTCTATATTTAAGGATTTTGTGTTTTGTATCTTATATATTATTTTTTATATGTGAGAAACATTTCATCTCAAAGAGTGCAATATACCCTTGTAAAACCCATATCATTAACACAAACCGCTACCTTCCAATGTCATTCAATGGGCTGCCAGCTACCCTAATTACTTGATATTTGGAAGAGCAAAACTGTTTCTTCAAGGCTATGTCCACTCTATAGTTTATGCCAACCCTATACAGTATCTCACACGAGACTGGAAATTACTTGCTTTAGGAAACGAGAGTAAAGGCTATTTTAATATTCTGGTATAGGAAAATATAAACTCTGAACCTATTACCTATTTTCCTAATGCATTTACATTATGTAATGTATTTGAGGAAAGAAACCAATATTTAGGTAAATATATTTCCTTGACAATACATAACAAATTATAAAGGTGCTCTCATCCTTAAACTCTCTCTGAAGTTATATCCACAGAAGACCGTTTACATCAACCCTATAAGTAACTACTGAATGTTCTTAGTTTCACAATGGTCACGCTGCCAAGGAGAACACTAGTCTTATCTGAAGTCTTTGACAACTAGAATATATGTTTTCACTTTTATTGCTAAATCATGCCAAAATGTGTTGTTGAAGTGCTTTTACGCATGGGAGGGCTGGAATTGAATCCATTATCTCCCAACACATTACGATCGGGTAGGTAGTATCATTTTATTTTGGAAAATAAACTAGTTTTTTTTTCTTCTCTATATCTCATTTTGAATACAATATCGTAAAGTACATGGTAAAAATAATTAACGCAGCCGACTTTTTAAAGTATATTAATGTTTGCAATACTAAAAGTTTACTTTGACACTATCATTTGATAAAAATTTGGATGTATATTTTCATTTAAATTAACTGTCCTCGTAATTTTCAGTAAATTCTAAAAATGCTTCGTTTCGAATTTCAAAGAGTGAGCCCTGCATTTTGAAACATTCTGATTTTGAAATCACATTTGTTTTATATACATTGGAAACTTGCAATATAGATGCAGAGGTTGATTGCTCTAGTTTATTGATCAATTGATAGGCAACATCGGATGATCATCTCATTTGTTATTCTTACAGTTGGATTGGATTGTAAAGACACTAAAAGAAAATAATCGTTGGAGCTAAGGTGGAGTTAGGTTCTTGGGTCCCAGATGTAGGAGTCTAAGGTATGTTACCATCTGGCGCTACTGATCGTAAGCCTGATGAGCGTATGAGGTGGTAGGTTTTCCGTCATCGGTCGTCCGTCCATCCGTTACAGCAAGTTTGTTATGACTAGCGCCCCTGCATTGCTTGGTGGCGTGGTGGTTTGCCATGAAACTTTACACACAAGTATGTTCCATTGTATAGCTGGAGCTATACAGTAATCTTGAAATTAGTTTTATTGATACTTCTCCTGTATGTATATACATATTAACATTAGGTGTCACTGAAATACTTTTCACTATGTTTTGCTAACTCAAAACCATAATAGTGCCAATCAGAAGCCAAATATGCCAGCCACTTTGAAAACTTTGTTATTTCTGCTCACTCTAAAATGACGTGTATTGATATGTGGTTTCTACCAGAAGATTTCTAATAGCCAGTTGGTCCTAAATTAAAATGGTGCAAATCTGTGGTGAAGAATCGAAGCAAATAAGGATGTGTTCGCAATTATTTTAATACTTGTTGTCTCCCTAAAGTTATTAAAAACCTATGATTTTCGACTATTAAAATGAGGCTTCCTCAGCTGAACAATATAATAACAGCTGACTCGTGTGTTACGAGCAATGGTGTTTATAAGCAAGAATAAAAATGTTTGTTTCTTGTGAACTCATTATGGTACCTCTACCATGATATAATACAAACCTGTGTTCGTTCGAATTTCTTTAAATCCACCAAGTCATTAAAGTGCAGTGCAATTAAAATATAGGGTTTAACCTCCCTTGCAAATAACATTTCCGTTTCCCACTGTGGAAGAACGTAAACCTTGTTAAGGGTTTGGAGCTTTTAATGCTGGTATGATTTAAATATCAATCCATTTTTGAAGATGAGCTTTCTATAAACTTCTGGTCAGAGTGGATTATATTCTCCCGTTATTGAAAGCAAAATATCAATGTACATGATAGAAACTGTTTCGATTTTGCACATTAACAGCATCAGAATAATAAGCGACTTTCAGAATAATAAGCGACTTACTTTATATTTTTATGTACTGCTAGTAAAAATTTTTGATGCAAGATAAGACAAGTCCCAATTTCGCAAGACCCATGTGTCTCTTTGTGTCTCATCCCAAAGGAAGCAACTTGCATCCTCAAATGAATGTATGTTACATTATACCTGCAAAATGTTTTCTTTTTTTGATAATGCATATATAAAGGAATAATGAGTTGTCAGGACAGCATATAGATGAAGTGTTGAAACAAATGGAGTTGCACTACATGAGGCCCGCATCTTGTTTCTCTCTTTTTGCCGATACACTGTCTTTCTTGATTGGTTATCACTTCATCTTGTCTGTTTTTCTCATCTAATTTTTTTTTCTGCCTAAGGTACTTGTAGCGAATGCAAACAGACACTGGTATCTTCTTTGGATGAAAAAAAAAAATACAACTCGTAATCCTTGTAGAAAATGTTCCCAAATAGGGAAAAGTATTTTCTTCAAAATTTTGAAGTAGCTCACTTTTGAACAAAATTACAGATACCAATTTTACCTATCTAAACTCTATTCAGTATGAGTTCTTTTCATAAACTGATGTCTTCCCACAAGACCCGTTCTTATGCAGATAAAGGATCTTGATTTAGTGAGGTTCTTTAATGGTGGGAAAGGAGAACAGAATATTGTAATTGATATAGATCGTCGTGTTGTGTGATGCTTTAAGGTGTGTTCAAAATGTTTTCATGGATGCTTTCTAGTACAGTTGTAAAGTGTACGATGCAACGCCATGAGAAAACACTGATACTGGTAACATCAGCTGAGCGAAAATACTTTGAACAAGATCGTTCCATTGACTTGTCTGCTTTACCTACTGGTTTCCTTAGCGATTTCAGTTGAATGTAGAAGTTAATTACTAATTGCGGATAAGGAATGTAACAATATCTACGAAATCACATTTTGAATTCATTATTACATTTTAGTGGAGACACCTGAATTCGTGTGATGTACGATATTTTTGAAATGACACTGTAACACGGATTTCTCTTAAAATTGTGCAGAAAATATTTGCACCGCTTAACATGATTACCTTTCTTCCAGGTGACACAAGCATGGACTCCCGCCACTAAGCTTCAATTTTATGGTTATCATAACGTATTTTTTGGAAGTTGGGGGCACAAATATTGGATGTCGCCTTCTACAATCACTATATTTTTTTTCGACGCTTTTGAGGACTTCATGATCAGAAGCATGTATATAGAACCATCCATTTTCTAATGAGGGATAGACTGGAATTGATGCTTGTACTTACATCTAAAGGAACTGCATCTCATATTTTGGCCAAGATTACTCCAGCTCTGAAGCATCATTAGGATAGAGCTTCAAGCACTTCCAAATTATACGATAATCTAGAAATCTGTTGTGTGTCTTTGTGTGTGCATTTGTGTGTGTGTGTGTGTGTGTGTTATGCTAGAGATTCAATAGTTATGCCTTTGATTAAGTAATTCAATTAGGACAGAGTTGCCAATTAAACTCTAATAAATTTAACAACGTATTCATTACGAGAGATTTAATTCCCTTCACCCTTTATGCATTGAGGAAAATAACAGCCACTGTGTCCATTTTGCTGTATTATATGTCCATTAAAAGAATGTTGTATATCAGTGTTTTTACGATAGACCTCAATTTTTCCAAGATATTTTAAACACAATATGTACACGTATCAATTGAGTTGTTTTGGAGTGCTATATGTATATGCTTTGTGTTTTCTTTTGGGTTCTTTGTCCACTAATGCTAATTAAATATGAACAAATTTTCAGCATTCAATGCTGTTACATTAGCATGAAAACAAATTGTACACTACGTAGTACATAAACATTGAATGGTAGGGTATTTTGCAGTTGTAGTTTTTTATCAATTGCGTGAATAGTGCATAAGTGACTTATCCAGGCATTTGATTGTTTAATTAATTTGTTCTCGCCATTTCAATGATGGAGTTTTAAACATACTGTAGGCATTTTCTCAAACGTTTGAAGATGTTTTCCAGCAGAATCAACATTTTCGTAGCTCGTTGTAGTTACTTTTCTCCTATCATTACTGTCGATATAAAATATCTTTGAAGTCTTTGAAAAACGTTCAGTGATTACCCTTGTGCTGAAGATAACTTATTCATACCTAATGGTCCATAAGCAATTAAAAGTAAATTATATATCTCAACATTTTCACATCAGATAAATAATTACATTATTCCATTCCAAATATATTGTTTTCTGTTGTGTGAGATTCTACTGTTTATTTAAATGAAAATTGTTGCCTGTCTTTCCCTTTCTTATTGCTCATCTGCTCAAAGACGTAACATAAGGCGGCATCATCAAGTGCATTATACTCTGTTTAATTTGTGTATATATATAACCTTATATATATATATATATATATATATATATATATATGTATGTTTATATCACTATATATATATATATATATATATATATATATATATATATATATATATTTATACCACATACATTAAAAATAACATGGCATTTAAAGTGTTGGTATAAAGCAATTTGATATACCAATGCTATTGGTATATCAAATTGTGATCCGACCATGCCGCAATAATACCCATATATAAACATTCTAGCGACCGTCTGCAGTTGATTCTAGATCAATGATGAACTAAAACATATTAAGCATTAGTGATGTATGAAAATAAAAAAAGTATTAATAATCCTCGTTTTCTAAATGAATTTAATATGGTACACATTTTCATCACAGTCCTTTCTGATTTTTGTTCCCCCTCCACTCTCATGCATAACGGACAAACTATGCAGAAATGTGGAGTGAGAGAGAAAATGAATTTGGGCTGGATTGAAAACTTGAAATAGAAAATACACCAAGTAACGTACAAGAGTATGGTTCGTCGCAACGATAGGTGTGCACTTTCCTTGGGATTTATCTACAGTGTTTGTCAATGATACAAAGTTGTAAAGCAGGTTGCTATTATAAATTCCTCGGTTACGTGGTACACATACTGTGATGTATTCAATGTTATGTTTTCTCGTTGTTTCTTAAACATACTATAATTTTCTAAAAAATCGATTATTATTAGTTAAATATGTAACTGTCCAAAGCCCCCCCCCCTCTCTCTCTGGACCATCGTAGCAAGATACGGGTTAATATCTATGAAATAACGAACGTACAGGATTTTCATTTGTGTCATCCCATGATATCTCTGGACTTATGAATGATGGTAAAAGTTAAGTCAAACCGACCAAAGGATGTGTGTGTGTGTGTGTGAGAGAGAGAGAGAGAGAGAGAGAGAGAGAGAGAGAGAGAGAGAGAGAGAGAGAGAGAGAGAGAGAGAGAGAATATTGTTCGTTGTACTAGAGCAGAATAATGAATTTGAACAACTGTAAATATGTTAAAATATTTAATTTACCTCTCTTTGGTTCATCATTTCGCTTAGTTTATCTTCCACATTAATTTCCAAGCACCGGTACGTGAATGGCAGCGTTCATGTGAATGGCGTAGCTAACTATGTGTTTTTGTAGTGCTCTACTTTTATCATTAAAACCATCTTTCATGTTTATATCATAAGTATTATTATATTCATTTAATCAATGTGAAGAAAAATAGAAACTAAAAAAGAAAACAATCAACTTATCAATATGCAAGGTAACTGTGAATAGCCACAAAAGGCATAGAACTACATTTTGTAGCGGACACACTCGGCCATGTGAGGAGTTGATTCACTCGGTCAATACACAACTGCCTGTCGTAAACCTGAACTCCGTTCAAAGGGCAAATATATGCATTTGTATGTGATATAAATAAAATATATGTACAGTATGTACGCTGTATCAATGATATACCACTCGTTGTATAAATTTTTCATTAAAAGGAACCTCAGCAATCTTTGTTTCCTTTTAATGAAAAATTTATACAGCTCGTGGCAAATCATTGATACAGCGTACGACATATACATATATTCTATATATATATATATATATATATATATATATATATATATATATATGTCAAGATGCTCATCAAATACATTGCTTCCTTGACATTAGTTCATATATAAATCTATACTAAATTTCGTAAAAACATTGACAGAGATGTTAAATATTGCTTAAGGTTCCTTTTTGAAGTAGTTTTCTATTCATTAGATACTAACAATGAAATTGTTTAAATACATGCAAAGATACACAATAATCTCAATAACTCAAGGTTTAACAATCTGCTTGTTACTTTAGCGGATTACGATATAACTGTATTTTTATCTCACATTTATACAGACTGGCCAATTGAGGAAATGTATGTTTTCGTCTGTACGTAGCTAAACAAGATGAAAATCTCATGCAAGCGTGTAAGTCGCACATTTCTACAGAAGCTTAAGATTTAATATATCCCAACACATACCGCCTTTATGACATGTTCGAGACATTTTACGTACGTCTTTATCAGAGACTAGTTTAAGATCTCTTGCCTGTCTTTCATATAGAAGTATGACCATTATTCAAAGAAATTTGTATTCACGGACCTGCCAATGAATAACTTTATGCATTGTTGAGCTGAGTTTGAAAATAAAGAAGTATCGTGCGTAAAACTACTTTGGAGCAAGTGTTGTTTTCACGAATGTTTATATGATAACCAATTTCACTGTTTATTATTTAATGTGAGCTGCTATATACCGTTAGGGCTGGGTTTTTGTGTAGTTTGGTTTATTTCTGACCTTTGATCTCTTATAATGTTCGTAACTCTGTGCACACTAGTTACTTTGTCATCTATATTAATAAAGAGAAATGTTTAATTTTGAGATTTAAAGAAATTTATATACGAAAGAATGTCTCTATATTATTTGAAATTCAGACAACGGAGTCCACATTGTGGAGGATATATCCTCATTTCAAAACTTTGTCAACATGTATGAATTTGTTACTAATATACTGTGATCAGTATCACGTTTATCTTTAACTTCTTTGTAGAACTTTATTGCAATAGTCTTTTGTGTTACTAATCTTATCTAGGACCATTATTTGTTTCTGTAAGCTATCTCCGAATTTTGTTTTTAGAATAAATTTAATTTTATGATTTTGATAAAATATATGTTCACATTTAACCTATTCGAAAGCTTGTAGTAAGGAAATAAAGGTTTATGATAATACTATTTTCAATTCAAATTAACATTAATATGGCTTGCGATAATTTGATGCACTCTGTACTATTTTCTTCCACATTGTGTTTAACATTATTTTTATATTTATAGATATATCGTACTCACCAAATCTTTACAAAGTTGTTATGATAAAATGGAGTCATTTTTGACAGGTTTTCTGATAGAAATGTTATCATTATTATTATCAATATTATTATCATTATTATTATTATTATTATTATTATTATTATTATTATTATTAGTAGTAGTAGTAGTAGTAGTAGTATTAGTAGTAGTAGTAGTAGTAGCAGTAGGAGTAATAGCAGTAATTTCGATGTTTAAGTTTGTTTCTTAATGATATTTTAAAATCCGTTGCATGTAACAAAATGTATTGTTTATACCAGAGATCCTCAAACATTTGGACACGGACCACTAGCTAACCTCGACCTCGATTCAGCTGCTCGGCGGAATATTTCCGGAACAATTGAGAACATGAATTTTGGTCACACACAAACAGTTGCATAAACAGCATCTGAATGGAAACTACTGATATTAAAATATGGGTTGTGTGTTTTTATTTGTAGAGCGAAAAATGTTAATTATTTTGTTTGCCGCATTTATGCAAATTGCTTTACACTTTGTTAGACAACGATACAAACAAATTCAGGAATTATCGTTATGTGCTCCAGTGGTCTGCCTTGACCCTGAGCAATGTTAAAATGGTTCGCGAAAAAAAATCTTTGGGAACCACTGAGTTGCACAATTATCAATTACTAACGAGATATTTATGTTTTATATAACCATAATTAATTTATCATCATACCTTAGTTAGACGTTTAATATACTTTGTAGATATAGTGTTTAATAAGGCACACATGTTCAAAATAAGATATTATTGTTTCTCTTCATTTTACATGTACTATCAACAGTAAAGATTTACACTGCAATAAAGGGGCATCTTCTTTTATTTTGGCATTGAATCAGCAAAAGAAACAAAACAAAAATGTTCACTAATCAGCTCAGTTTAAACAGATCTGAAATAATACATTTGCTTACATCCTCTCCAAATATGATGTTATGCAGCTGGATTAGAAGAAGTGTCTTTAACAGTGTCTTATCTTCGTTTAAAAACAAATATGAATTTTAATCAGATTTATACCATCTTTAAATATTTGATATTATTTAAAGTGTTATTTGTGCAGAGTTGGAGTTTACCAGGCTCTAATTTCAGAAACAATAATAATGATTTAAATTCCAGAAATATGACTATGCAGTTTTAATTTGCACACGACTTCTAGACAGAGCTTTGGATCAATTTTGACTACTTCGTTAGCATCCAATAATGCTAGAGTATTTTGGTTGATTCCGCTCCTGTGTAATCACAATCTACGAGCGCTTTTTATTTATTTTATTCAAAAGACTGTGTCAAATTATCCAGTAGGGTTAGAAAGGGAAATAGCCATATCTGATAAATGCCCTATGATTGGTCCATATCATCCAATGAAATCAGTCACTGAATATTAGCCACTTTATAATGAAACAGCTAATCTTATCATAGTTCATCCAGTAATGAGTAAATATAATCGATACCAGTCATCATGCTTGGGCTGTCTCCAAGTATAGTGTGCCAGCATTCTCCTTTAAGATACTGACAAGTATTTGATACTTTAATCCTCACCAAATATTCTCAAACTATTTTGAGAATAAACGTAGAGTTCAAGCTCCATTAGACAGAGATACCATAATGAGAAATTCTTAATGTAATATGAACTAAATCAAATTATCAGTTATATATGACATTGTAATATTGACTAATATTTTGAATTTGGTGAAATCAAGGTCACTGTTATTCATCCTAGTTGATAGTGTACAATTATTGAGTATAATTGACAAACTTCTAATAATGTTTGGTCAATTCTACCGAAACGTATTATTTAGAATAGAATATGTGACGGATGGAACGCCCTTTGTTGCAGCTGAATGTGTATTATTGTGCAGATGAAAAACAATGTTAATAATTTCTTTGTTTACCCTCACACTCCCTTAATGTTGTAAATAGCACAT
>JAECUM010039987.1:0-19485 GCA_016617855.1 Megalonaias nervosa | reverse complement strand
TTTACTTCTCTTCAAATTGTTTATTTCCATAACCAGTCTGTGCGGGATATAAGCCTCAAACTGCATTCGGACTAGCATCTCCTCCACTATAGCTAGTGTGTCTACCACCTCCAGCAATCTGAGCATTCTCTCCCAGTTACTTGCCATGTTGTATTCTGTGTTGAATGGCCCAAATGAAGAACGCTGTGCTTTTATATACTTCAAGCACGGACGTGAAGGAAAACACCCCTTTCATATACTATACTATCCACAGAGACGGAAAGAGAATAAAAAAACATACCATATCTACTGTCCACACAAACGGACGCGAATGCATAAAACACACATATATACTATCCACACAAACGTACGCGAATGCATAAAACACACCATACCTACTATCCACACAAACGGACGAGAATGCATAAAACACACCATACCTATTATCCACACAAACGTACGCCAACGCAAACGCACACACACATCAGTAACGAAGTGAGAGTTTATAGTCACACTACTCTACATTCACACAAATTGGCAAACTGAATAGTCTCTCTTTTCTAGAGATGTGGTTAGCCCTGAGAAGGGCTGGGTATTTTTTTAGAACTTCAGATGCGCCCATTTAGTGATGACATCTCCCAGGCCGTGCCCCACACACGCATCGCTGGCTCCAGTCATTCTCCCAGTTAATGCGTGTGATTGGGAGCGCAGACGGGGCTTGAGTAGCCTCATCATCCCAGTTTTCACTTTGAGGGATAGTGAAGACTTGTTCCCTCTGTCTTCTCATATTCCAAACCCAGGGATGATGAGGTCTCTGTGGCTCCCACTCTTGCCGCTGTCTCTCCAATTCCTCCAATGCTTCCTGCTCCCAGTTTTCTGCCTGAGGGACAGCGGTTCTTGGTACTGGTGGTACTGGTGTAGAGGCTGTGGCAATCTTTGTTGTGGAAGTGTTTGTTGTTGAGGTGTTGTTGTCCTTACCTCAGGCTTGACTTCACACACAGGTCTTAGCATGAGGTGAGGCAGGATCCCTCACTTCTTTTCCTTCTCCTCTTCTTTCTTTTTCTTCTCTTCCTCCTCCTCTATCCCGGTTTCTTCTGCAATAGCCTCCATGGCCAGCTCGTCCAGGAGGCGTCTGACATACTTCAAGTGCATCTGAAGTTCTAAAAGTTTTGCGATTCTGCTACTCATCTTCAGTGTTGGTACGTCAACGATGGGTAGCTAGACTGACGATCGCGTCGATTTATACACTTGAAGCATGGACGTGAAGGTAAACATCCCCTGACACCAAAACTTACCATCACATCAATCGCGCGGACCTAAATGAAACACTCACGTTGACTTTTTTACTTACAAACAGACATACACGATTCGACAAGACAGAGAAACAAAGGGTGGATTTTTTTACTGACAAAAGAAACGAAGTGCTTATAGACACACTTCTATTTTTTTAAAACATAAATACACAATCGTTTTTGGCAATTTGAATTAGTATGTCTTTTCGAGAGTATTGGGGTAGCCCTGAAAAGGGCTGTTTTGTTGATGGGGAGTGATGGCAATCTTTTTTTTTACTGTCTAAGATTGCGTCCCCGTCTGGCGGCAGGCTTTCCAATACGATACGGCTTGCTTCAGCGGAAAGAGAAGGAGAACTCTTTGGTGTCTACTCGACAGTCAACAAAACCTCTTTCTGGTTCTTGCTGCTGATGTTGTTGTTGTTGCTGTTCTCTCTGCTTCTGAAGTCTGTACTTCTCTGTCCATTCTTCTTGTTCTTTCTTGATTTCCTCTCTGAAGACCTCTTCTATCAGGTCTTGGGCTATTGATAACATCCTGACGTTCTCTGTCTCTTCAGGCTTCGGTATCAGGTTTAGCCTGACACGATGTAAATTCACGTAAGCTTCGTTCAGCTTGGCTAGTCTGGAAGGCATCTTCATAGGTTGACGAGTCAACAGTGGATGGCAAGCAAACGCTCAGCAATGGACGTCGCCCACTCCCAAAAACGCCGGACCGCACTTATTTGTCAAATTCAGTCCAGTTGTACTAATGGACAGTTCCTATTACCAATAGTGTGTAAGCCACCTGTGCAATTAACCCAATAGAATGAGTCTAAAATTAAGTTCTTATTTCCATTCAAGTTTGAATTTTGTGTACAAAGTATACATAAAATTGTCGAAATTATAGATAATTATCTAATATATATCAATCAGCTAAGTAAGAGTGACTCATATATTTTTGTAGCACGCATAAAATATAAATAAATAGCAGGAAAATTTTGACGGTGGAACCAAAGGATCAAATTCAGTTTTTCAAATAGAGATATTATCAAAAAGGTTTTCGAGCCAAATTGAAAACCTATATCATTCACCCAGGCAATATTGAAAGGTTGCTCAGCTCTTTCCAACATAGTCCGGGGCCGTCGAGGTATTCCGGGTTGGACTCCACAGCACTCTTGGTCAGTCATGTGATTTTCCGGCATCAGCATTATTACTGTGCTATTTCGCAGCTTCTTGCAGTGTAGGTGGGTAGCTGAGACTTCTATCCGGTGGGTGGGTAGCTGAGTCTCCGCGGTATGCTGCACACTATTGGCACTACGCTGTTTTTCTTCTTTGTTAGTCATACTACATGTACAGCACATTTTCCCGCTCTCTTCTACCCCCGTTCGGTAGCGCTATTACAGTACTTCTCGTTGCACGTGGACTGACTGACTGACTGAGAAGGATTAAAGTCGCCTATGTTAACTAAGAGTTTTTGCGACTCGTTAATGCTCAATTGTTGAGCTTTTTAATTGGTCGGTGTTTCAGGAATGATGCCGCAAAAACACCGCTTTTATGCACGATAGTCGTACTTTTTAATTGTATTGCACGTGGACTGGAGACTGCCCTGCATTATATGGTTCAAACGCGGACGTGATAGAAAACATCCCTACTTGGGGTTTTTTGTTGAGTCGGAACGCTATGATAGCGTATGTCATGGTGAGGGATAAAGAGAAGTCAAAGAGCATATATTCACAGTCTTTTTTGAAACAAACGACAAACACATTTTTTTTCTTCAAAACATAACTTTTTATTCAACAAACAATCAACCACTAACAATTAACAATAACATCAAACAAACTATTTTTGACAAGGTTGACAACGTTGTGAAATCATGTGAGATTTCCACTGATGGAAGTCATGAGGCCATTGATGTACACTACGCTTCCTAGCTAAAGACAAAAGATAGCCATAATGGTCACAAAACCATCGATCTACTTTCTCATCGTTTCTAGAAGAGTTACTATCAAAATAAGTCACTAAATGTTCTAAAGAATATCCAAGACTGCGTTGATGAAGAAAATACACACAATAATGTCCACACACCATGGAATCTGTGTCTTGTAATTTCACATTATTGAATCGTGTCGTCTGGGCATTTCTTCTCATGAAGTCGATGATGTCGTCTTCCAAAGGGGGTAATCCATACGAATCAAAATACTCCACACAATCCTCTTGAGGGAAGTAGACGGCGACCCAGTGAGTTCCTGGGAGATGATTGTCGTCCGTGTTGATGACATAAGCTTGATGGTCTTGAGGTTTGCGATGAGGTAGTTCATCTTTAGCGCACACGACAGAATTCCAAGAAGCAGTGTACAAACTGTTGTTCAAAAGGTAATAACGTTCCCACGTATCCATTTTTTATTTTGTTGTTTTTTTTTTGTGTTTGTTTTTTTCCACAGGTAATGATACGTCATCAATTCAATTCTGATTCTTTGAAAAGCTCTGTCAAGTAGCCGTTTCTTCGTTTCGTCTCCGTACTCTGGGCTAAGAGAGATTCTATGCGATAGATCTCTAGAGTAGTCAATGAAGGACAGGAATGATCACGCAAACCTTTATACCACTCATACAACACTGCTTCTTCCGAGATGAGACTCCAAGCTTCGTCCAGATACTCATCATTATACATGTCTCGTGTTGAATTTGACTGGCATGATCTTTTTGACATCCATAATAATATTTCTTACTCAATTCCGTAATTTTATCCGCCAGGTGTTTGGCAAAACAGGACACTAAATATTGTTCTTGTTCTGGCCATCTGGACTTGACCACTACCTCGTCCTCTTCGTCTTGGTCTTGGGGTTCTGTTTTCACGCTATCCTCCCATTCCATTTCCAAAGATTCTCTACCGTTCAATGAGGGATAAGAGTCTTCCATTGTTTCTAATAGTCTAGAATGACTTCTCTCAAACTGTTGATTTCAATGGTATTATCGAATTCGGCATACAGGATGATGTTCGCCGTCTCGGCGAGAGCTTTTGCAAACTGAAGTTCCACACGCAGTTGACCAGATTTTATAGGGTGGAAAAGTCTCTCGTCACTGCTTTGGTCTGGAGTGAAATCAAAGGCCCACAAAGTGTAACCTCATACATAATCTTCGAACAAAATACCGTGACAGGTGTTGGTTCCTAGTTGTCCGGTAGCTTCGTACAGGGACAAGTACGATATCAAGTAATTCTTCTGGGCAAAGTTAGGTTCGAAGGGTCTGGTACACAAGGTCTTGCCATCGAGACTAACTTCGATCCTGGACACTTTGTAGTGTTTAAACTGGAAATGATTTTGATCGTGGGCTCCGTTGAGGGCTGCATTGCTGACGATGCCAACGATTAAACGTTTGGGTAACTGTCCTTGGAACAGATGATCTTCGATCTTGGATCGGGGTCCAGCAGCAATGGTGAACGTTTTCACTTCTACACGTCGTATCGGATACTTGCCGGTCGTTCTGCTCAATGTGTGACTGATCTCGTTTCCCGCTTTAGGTAACACTTCTACACGGCGAACGTAAAGTCTGGCTTACTGGATGATGGTTTTGTACTCGTTGGCATGAGCCATCAAATGGAAAGCGACACTGCTGCGATTTAGTCTCAGGCGAATATCCACTCTGTTGAGCAAATTCTCGTCTTGCAACCACATGTCCAAATGCAAGCGATCTATCAGTTCTAAACCACGACCTTGCAGGATTTTCTTGCGACGGTCGTTAAAACCCACATTGTGAGGACTGTAATCGGCTGTCAGGGCTGTGTCGTTAAATGTGTCCTCACCTGCGGTGTCAGGTTTCCATACCACCATACCACGCAAGCATCCAGAAGAGTGTTCTTGGCCTCTTTTCCGTACGTCAAGAGATTTTCCAGGTACGCTCGTTAAGGGTAAGTATCCATGCTACTGCTGACCAGTTTGTTATTCAAGTACAAATCCACTTCGCTGAACAAGGAATGCATGAAATTGTTGACGGGAGCTACTCTGACATCGGCTCCCGGATTGATGTTGTCCGTTTTGATCACTTTGAGTTTCAGATACAAATAACTGCTATTCAGATCGATGTAATCTTCGGGTTGTCCTTTGATTTCAAACTCGGTGGGAGCTGAATCCGTCAAAGAGGAGACGGGATGAAATTCGATCCATTTGGATTCTTGCATCGTCATCATGGTGGGTGGCATGGCAAACAGATCCAGATCCGACTTGGAACAAACGAAAGAGTCTCGGTGCATTATTTTCTTTTCCTAATAATCAAAAACGTCTAACTCTCGGAC
The DNA here is from genome assembly GCA_016617855.1 of Megalonaias nervosa. Lineage (NCBI taxonomy): Eukaryota > Metazoa > Mollusca > Bivalvia > Unionida > Unionidae > Megalonaias > Megalonaias nervosa. The sequence goes on along the minus strand of JAECUM010039987.1, from coordinate 13,950 downwards.
GGTTTTTATTTTCTTAGTCTTTCTAGCTCTAGGGGTGTGAAGTCCTCTGAAGTGGTGTTTTCGTCGTCTTTTTCTGCCTTGTCCTTGCTGTGACGTCAGGGAAGCAGGAATGCCTGACTCGGCATCGCCCAGGACATTTATAGGAGTTTCTCGTCGGCCCAAAATGTCTTTGCCCATTTGAAGCAAGACATTTTTGCCTGCTCTCAAGAAATCTTGTTTAGGATTTTGTTTGTCAATGATGACGTTTTGGAGAAATTCTTTACTTTGTGTCAACGCGGCATCTTTCAAGGTGTGCAATTACGTGTCACCACCGGTTTTAAAACGGGAGCCACAGAACGAAAGGCTGATTCTAGCATATCACCCAAACCATGTCCTCGCTGTCGAGCGACTCCTTGGTACACAGGATACATGACTGACAAAGGGTTAGAGTAATCGTTTTCGAAAATGGAGTTTCACTGTGACTTTCCCTTTGGTGAATGGAATATTTTGTCCCAGATCTCCTTTTATAGTAATGTTGACAGTGTCGAAATACGACTTACTGACGGGCAAATAGTGAGGATGTACAAATTCACGGTGAACGTGATAGGTGTTTCCACCTTCCTCGTCAGCGTTCGTGGCAGAATCCACTTTGAAAGGAATGACACGCAGTAACGGTACGGAGGTGTGTCCCACCACGTTGTACTCCGCCACATCGGAGTACACAAGAATAAAATTCAGTCCTTGGTTCATTTCTACAGGGAATCTAAAATATTTCGCAAAATCAGAGTTACTGGTCACAGCTGGTATTTCTTTTGCAATCCTGATCAACTTGGGGTTGCCACCATAAATGTCATACAATTCAGGACAAAATGTAATGGCCAATACTTTGTCATCTGAAAATTTCATTAGTAGGCGACGAGTTATTTTGTGGTATTCGATTGTGAAACTTTTTCTGGTTCTCTCCAAGGCTTTGCCAAACACGTTATTGAACCTGTCAGCAATGGTGTCCACCAAATGTTGACCACTAAAATAATAGCCTGAGAGAATTTTCAACCAATAAGTGGTTCGTTTAGTTTTGTGGTCTTGTGATTTCATAGAGTCAGCTACACTGCTGCGTTCATCCAAGTGTTGTTGCACTTGCTCGTCATGAACTTCTACCGTAAAAGTGTTTTGATTGTCGACGATGTTTTTGATTTATGTAGGGTGAATCATTTCCACCAAAGCCACTTTTCAGTGGGCTTCGTGATCCATTTGGATGGCCTGAGGTAATTTGGCCGTGTAACAGCATAAGGTGTTAGCGGGAAACACCTCCATGGAACTGTCACTAGGTAACGTTAAGTAAAATTGGTTGTTCATAATTCCACAGTTTTAGTGTCGGAGGGGTCACTGGACGTCAGAGGACTGTCCAAAAGAGGATGGTTAGGGTGAGTGTTGGAAGAGGGACTGACGTTGGACGCAAGACTCCCGTTGTTGTTCCCGTTAGAGGAATATTTCAGAGACGGATTGGGAAGAAGGTAACCGATGCAACTGCTGAGGAAAATGGTCAACAATTGTTTGTCTCCTTGTTGCAAATTCAAATTGGCAATGGCAGCACCGATGACACAATGCACCACAAAGATCTGGCAGAAAAAAAAAAAGATTTGCGTTTTACGCACACGTTCTCCACACCACACCAACAAGGGTTGCTTTTGTAGATCTTGCAGAGAAGAACTGGGGGAAGGAGTGGTTACTGCGGTAGCTGATACTGTGTTGAAGGGCATGATGGTCACTTCTTTTTATAGTCGATGATTTGCGAAGCGTCGATCCAAGAGTCAAAACTCGGCGGATATCCTTTCGAATGTACCTTGACTTCTTTGACACGACGTTTTCCCACTTTACGAGTTCTTCGATCGAGAATGCTTTCTATCTCGTACACGTCGTCTTCTTTTTTGGTCACACGTTGTAACTCGGGTAAGTAAAACGTTCCTTTTTAACACTTCCCCGTTCATGTCTTCCAATTTATAGACGGGAGGATGACGGCCACGCACATGTTCGGTGACACGAAACAATTCGGTGGTCCATTTGCGTAAGTAACCTTTGTCGAAAGACCGTTTGGTTTTGCCAATGCGCATCCAATCTCCTGCTACCAACACTCCACCTTTCTTGGGGACAGTTACTGGTGGGGACGGACCAAACAGGCGCTCGAAGACGGTCACTTCGTTGTCTGGAGTCACTTCTTGACGGGCACGCCCGATGCTCCGATGGTAAGATTGGTTGTACGATTGGACTGGGTGTGGCAAGACATCAATGTACTTGAGAGTGTGTTGATGCGTAAAATATTTCCACATTCGTTCTTTCAAGGTGCATTGAAAACGTTCCACGATGCTGGGTTTGGTTTCGGGATTCTCAGTGGTGAAAAAATGAATGTCACGTTTCTTTAATTTTTTTTGGAAAGCTTGGTTTAGAAATTCGGTGCCTTTGTCAGTTTGACATCGAAGAGGGTGACGCCCGCTTTGTTTCAACACCAGTTTGAGGGCTCGCACTAACTCACTGCTTGATTTGGAAGTCAATGGCACGACCCAAGCAAATTTGGAAAAGACGTCGATGACACAAAACAAATATTTGTAACCACGATTGTAGGTGGCCAAATGAGAGACATAGGCTAAATCGGCTTGCCATTGATGATCGATGCCCTCCACTCGGGTGCGACTTCTGGAAATTTTTCGTCGAATGAGTTTGTGTAAGGTGTACGTGGCTTGTTCTTGTAACCAGCGTTGCACTTGAGGTAAACGGACACTTTTCAGTCTAGTTTTGGCAGCACGATACAATTTCTGAACTCCTCCGTAACTTGCACGACGAGATGGATCATAGTAAATGCTGGCTAACACCTTCTCCATTTTTTTAAATAAGTGATCCACTCTTCGCTGATAGTACTCTGAAGTGGTTTAGAAATGGCTTTACGTGTCCGATGTGCCACAGGAGTAGAAGTCGAAGGTAGTTTTGGTGGTAGTGGCGGTGGTGGTGGTGATGGTAATGGAATGGCTTTGGTCTTCTTATATTTTTTTACTTCTGCTTTCCCTTCTTTCTTTTTCACTTCTGTCCAAGGTGGACATCATCTTTTTAACCCAAGCTTTAAGTTCTTCTCGTTGTGGTGTAGGGGAAGAGGTCAACAAGGACGCTGCAATCTTATTAGGGATGGGAGCTGCTGACGGTGTTTGAAAGACTTCTCTTGCCTCTTCTTCCTCAGGCAACCATGGGGCTGCATCTGTCTTGACCACTGGGGGTGGTAGTGGTGGTGGTGGTGGTGAACTTTTCATCAGGGCCTTAAAATCATGCAGAGTTGGCTGAGCTGTTTCGTCTAGAGCTTTCTGGTGAAAGAGTTGCAGTAGTTGCAACAACTGACCGTACCGTTGCGATTTTACTGTTTCTGACAAATCGCTGCGATCCATCAATGATTCCAATTTGTGTTGTAACTGGGACATCTTGGTCAAATGAGGATTTGGAGGTAAATGTGAGGTCCGTTGTTCTTGCCAACGATTGTAGTCCGTCCATCGTTTGTAAGGCACTAAAGCCAGTTTTTGTCCTTCCATTGGATTTCAAGGATCACGTCTGAGATCTTTTGATTCCAGAGGTCCCTTTTATCTTCTTGATCCTTTTTATCTTTGACCTATCCCTTGTGAAGCAGCTCCCGCCATGAGTCCTGTAACCATGGGCACCAATGTGGCTTTCAACAAGGGTACTAACAACAGGTGCACAAATCCTCCGCGTTGTGCCAACATCTTTTTCTTTTGACGAATGGGTATTTTCTTTTGGACCATTTGGCGAAGAACGTGTCGATATTTGGCTAAGTATTCTTTCTGATGTGGAGACAAAGGTATCGTTCCTTTCAAGACATTCAGACAACATTCGCACACGGTATCAACGACGTCTTTGGAGGCTGTTTGAATAATTTGTTTTCGCATAGGTGGAGTGGCTTTGGACAGGACGGACAACACGTCCCAATGTTTGGCTAAACGAGGAGGTAGTCCTTTCCTTTTCTTTCTTTGTTTATCTAGAGAGTTGTGTGCACTTCTTTTAGGGGACATCTTTGTTTGTTGGTTCCGCGGTACTCACCAAAAAATACACTAACGTGAATGACTTGGCACACAGTCTTTAATCTTTTGTTTGGGACTATCGCTTCGTCATAAAAGTAACAATTTCTTTTCCAAAATTGCCAAAGGATCCTTCTCTTTTGTGACTCCTCTTTTTCTTCAAACGAGTGTGTCTTTTCTGGGGGTGCCGTCTATGTTTGGCTAAGCGTTTTTTCGGATGACGAAACTGTCCTTTTCTTTTTCCTTTCTGGACAGGAGAACGATGATGAGAGACATTTTTTGGTACACAACATACACTAAAGTCCATGGCTACACATGCGTCCTTTTATATTTTTTTCATACCGTATTTAGCTGCATTGAGTATCTGACCTACCCAATCTCTGTCAAAAAACCCTCCTCTTTGGTGACTACTTCTTTTCTTTGGACAAGTGTCTTTTCTGGGGGGTGACGTCGATGTTTGGCGATGCGCTTTGTCGGATGTCGAGACTGTCCTTTTCTTTTTCCTTTTCCTTTTTGGACGGAAGAACGACGATGGTGACGGTGTGCACATCATGGAGAAAACATCTTTGGGCGTTCAGGAGCACAAAAACACTGATCCCTATCGTTTGCATCGGGTCTTTTTTTATACTGGAATGCGTCGCCACTGATTGTCAGCTCGTCGTATCATTCTCATGGCAGGAATCACGCGTCGTGAAGGGGTTTGCGACCGACTAACTTGGGACAGTTCTTGCTTGGACAAATCCAGTAAACTCTTTAACACACCCGATCTTTCTTGGACTTTCATTTTGGGGGCAGCTACTTTGTGAGCAGCGGCGACAGCCGCTAAAGAGGAAGAAGGTGTCACCGCTGGAGGAGACGTTTTTGGAGATACGGGTTTCCAATGTTTCATCAAATTAGGAAAGACGCGTGTCAAATCGGGTTTGGCAGGCATCACCAGCAACGGAGAAGTGGAAGATGTTGAGGTTACTGGAGACACGGTCACGTTGTTGCAGCAGGTGGTGGTTTGCGAATGTAAGGTTGCATACTGTCGGCAGTACCTCTCTTGCGGGTAGAAGCTGTTTTCTGTGGACTTTTTTTTTTTTCTTTTTCTGAGGCTGTGACCTGGTCTTGACACCGTTGCTCTTTTTCTTTTTCTTCTGGGTACGTTTGGGCGTGGCTTTTTTCTTGGGGACGACTTTGGGAGCATTAGGATCCCATTTTAAGAGGGAACGAATGATGACACCTCCTAGAGAACCGCTACCTCCAGGTTTCAAAATGATTTGCTTTTTGGTTTGAGTGTCAATGCGAGGATCGGCTAGTTGCGTCAAGGCGACTTTGTTTCTCTCAAAAAAACGTTTGGTTTGATGTGGAATCTGAATGATGCCTTGCAGTAATTGACGTGCTGTCACCGTAAACCATCGTAAGACTTCTTTGAGACTAGCTTCTAAGACACGAGCACGTATTTGTGGATTGTTTTCGCGACTGATACCGTACAAGGCACGAATCAATTTGACGGGAAGATGAGACTGAAGGGACGTCATGTTGACGCTGTTTGAGACAGATCCCAAGTGACCAATGTTTTTATAGATTTCTTTTTTGGTGGTTGTGGTTGTTGTTAAGTCGACGAAGGGGACGTGTACACGACAGGCCATCCGTCCTGGCACCAGTGGTGAAACAGATGGGTACGAAATCGCAAATAATCGGGGGTAGTGGGTTTTAAATCAACGAGTAAATAAGCGTGTGGGGTTTGAGTGGCATCGTCGTATGCATGAGTCAGTCAATGCGTTCCTAACTGTTTGGCTAACACTTGCACATGCGATTTATCTCTAGGGCTTTTAAACAACACCACGTAATGAGCATTGAGACTGATGGTACGATGGGCTTTACTTTGTTGAAAAAAATTTTGAGTGATGTAAATGACACTGGCATTACGATGATGCCCTTTGCGCGTAAACCACAGTTTAATTTCTTCTTCGTCTTCTCCTAACATGTCAAAAATAACCAAATGAGTTTGACTAGGGTCAGACACGATCCCGTCGTCTTCGCCAGAAATGCCTTCCACAAACGCGATGGAATCGCCTTGACTTTCTCGCAGAAGGCTGTACGCCGATTGTCACTCTTTGTAACACCACACGATTCATTGAGGTGGACGATCGATTAAATGATGTTTATGTTCGATCAAACGTTTGACAAATTCGGTTTTGCCTAAACCGCTGGGTCCGGCAATGAGCATGTTAAAGGGATGGCGAAGATACAAGGCCTCCTAACTAGTCCGATCTATGTGTTCATCGATGACTTTGACATCGGAGGAAGAGGGAGCAGAGACAGTAGAGGTAGCCATAGTAGATGTAGTAGTGTAAGGAATGTCACTTTTGACACGAAAACAGACAAGACAAGAGTTTTTATACTTTTTTCATGACACGTTTATTGCCATCTTTAAAAGTGAACAACACGGAAGACAAAAATACATAAAAGCCAAATGACTAAGTACATGAATAAAAGACACATCAAAACGATCATAGTGGAATATAAACAAGTCTCTGTACAACAACATTTGCGGTGATCAAGAGGTGGAATCGTAGGAACAGTGTGTAATGTTCTTAGAGTCTCTACACTCGTTCGCACAGTCACACAAGTGTCTTCCCGGAATGGCCTTTCGGGGATGTCGATGACGGTCCTGTCCTGAAGAGAGTGGTTTTCCTCGGTCACGACTTCTTCTTCTGGCACTGTCACTAACACTATTTTAAAAGTAACTTTTTTCACTCAATGTTTTAATTTTTTAGGATGACAAATCTTGGGCATAGTGTGCCACTTCTTTTGTCCAAGCCTCGAAACCCCAACATTTCCAGTCACGTACATCTTTCCAGTGAGGGTGTAAGTCACAAGCTACACACACATCGTCGTACACATCTTCAGCACCTAAAAGTTGACGAATCTTTCTTTCCTGTAGAGGTGGTCGAGAAGTATCGAGATGAAAGCGCAAAGCTTTGAGCAGAATGAGTTTTTCGTGTACATTTAAAGGACCCACTTTCATGCTTTTTTCGAGTGGTATGTACTGTTTGTAAAGAGTCCACAAAGAATAGGCTGGTAAACGAAATCCCAGAAAGCAAGTCACTAAGACACACACCACACGTCGACCCCAATTCAATGGACACAGTTCTCGTGAAATAGAATGGTAATCCTCCACCGTTTGAATAGTGTCATTGATTTCCTTCCACGGAATCTGCTGCATCACGAATGACAAAGGTTGTGGCATGGTAGTCTGTTTTTATACCTCTTTTTTTGTCGTAGGCAATAAGTGTACTCAAGTGTACTCAACTCCACAGGCAAACCACGAATGTTCTCTTCTAAAGTATCCATGACCATGTCAGTCAAACACTTCTTTTAGAGAGAAAGTAACGGACAAAGTGAGTAATTTCTGACCAAGGCCAATCCAGGAAACGGTCAAGAATGTCAATATAATCTTCAAATGTAAATGGTCTAAGGCGCAATATTCGGCTGAACGCACACTTGATCCAGAGAAATCTGACTTGTTTGTTGACTTTTGTCAATTTCCTCTTGTGAATTTCTCGACATAAAAGTTCCTCAGTCACCAACTGAGATTTTGCTCTGGGAAGTCCCAGCCAAATGTCCTTGTAGATCTTCTCTTGCAATTCGTTTGGTAATGTTTGAAGATTATTTTTCCAATGGAGTTTAAATACTTGTCTAGGTGTTGTCCAACGTTTGACTCCTAGCCAAGCAGCTGGTTTCTTAAACGACATGGTATGCCCACTTCAATGACGAGGTCCCACTAAAGGTAGGTAGTGACAATCCGGAGACCATCGAGCATGTTCCAGGTAAGCGGAATCTTTCTTCTCCCACTCGTGAAGTGACACACCGCAACTGAAGCACTTGACTTTATCCCCTTCGCCCAAGTAGATAAATCCAGCTCTAGCTAATTCTTCGTGGGTAGGTCCTCCTAGATATTTTGTCCATTTGTCTCGGAAGGTTTTGATCCGACTTTCAAAATCGCAGTATTCAGGCAAACGCACAGGGAACGAATATTCGTATTTCACAGGTTCATTTCGATGAGGTTACGGTGAAATATGCAGGAGTTTGCTCAGATTGGGATGACATCCGTAGGGTGGTAGACGCATGGTTTCTTAATGATGACATCCACCATGAAAACTAGTAAAGTGAAAAGACGTACGATGACAAGTGGCATCGCTTTTGCATCCGTCAGGTTTGACACGCACAGCATCACTTTCCATGGTAGGTATAGCAAAATTCCCATGATGTGGTACTGAATCGCTGAGGTCATAGAGTACGCCATACCTGTCATCGCAAGGCACAGCATCGTACTCGAGTTTCTCGTTGGACTTGAGCCTTACGCTTGATACTTGCTGTGTGAAAGGATTCATCTTTCTCGCTTGGTGTTAGTAGTGACAATAAACTATCGGTCTTGGACGTTGTCCCTTTTTATACTATTCGTAATGAAGTCTCGAGTTTGTACATCGTTCCTTTTTGATGTCTAATTTTGGAAGTCTTCCTTTTCTTCTTCTTGGACATCGGTACTACCTTCTCTAAGGTACCGTCATACCTGAACCGTAGTGTGATGGGTGGAAAGACCATAGAAAGGTAAGGACAATGCGGAGACCATTGAGTATGTTCCAGAATAGTTGAATCTTTGTAGATACATCGATCCATACGCAACTTCAGACCACAACTGAAACACTACTTCGTATCCCAATCCAGTCTCAGGTCCCAAGTAGACAAATCCTGTTCTAGCTAAAACATTCGGAGTAGGTAATCCTTCCCTATCCGTGGGCCATTTTTGAAACGTTTCCAATCGACTGGCACAACTGCAATAGTCAGGCAAGAAAACAGGAAAATGGTATGGTTAGAGTTAGAGTTCTCTGTGGGTCTCTCAGTCGATTCTTGCTGTGTCGAAGTCATCCTTCTTGTTGGTGGCTATCGTCTTGGAACCATTTTTTTTATACCAGCATGACCGTACGATAAGGTGAAGTGACTGGGAAGCCGTACTCTCTTGTGGTACACGATTTGATAGACTTTTTCCAAGGGCCGGCTGACGATTTGGTGTGTGGGTAGACGTATAATCTTGTGCGGTTCGTGAGTGGTCACTTTAAACTTTCCATCCTGTCCAGACTGCAAGGCTTCTTTCAAGACGCCAAAGTTCACCAGTTGACTGGTGCGATAATTGAGAGTCAATCCTTTCACTTTATACTCGGTGTGTACTTCTCCTTGTGGGTCTCGGTAGTCGTAGCCGTAATTATTGGGAACACCACTAGCAAAACTTAGAATCCTGTCGTCGGGATGCTCGTCTGTCCAGCCTCCTAAACGGCCTCCTTCGATGTTAGGGTGTTGTTGACCCAGACGATCGATGTAGATGCAACTGTCCGTGTCAAAATACAACACACGATCTCCTAACAGTTCTAAAGCTTCGTACAGTTTTAAACGAGCATGGGCTGTCACGTAAGCCGCAATGATGACATTTCCAAATTATTCGGCTTCTACAAAGTCCAGTTCTTCTTCGTAATTGAGTAAGATCATGTCCTCACGAAGGACGTCCACGTGTTTCATGTATTTAGTTTTGTTGTGAATCATCTGGAAGTAGCGGGAAGATTCTGTCAAATACTCCGTTTTGGAAAAACACGGTCGTTGTGCCATTTTGCCCCACAAGCAATTTAACATCACTCTGGCAAATGATCGCCTTCTTTCGTTTTTCTCGACATGGTCTAAAGTGATGCCTTCCTGCTCCCAGTATTTCTCTTTGAATTTCTTTTGGTCTTCGGGAGTGTGGCACCAGGAAGGACAGCCGATTGCTTCTTGTTTCAGTTTCAAAAAGGCATTCACGTCGTCTGTGAAAATGCCTTTTTAAGTCTCGTCGCCCTTGTGTTATTTTTCTGTCTTGGGAAAGCGGTAAATTTCGTACACTTCTAACAGTTGGTATCCCAGGTCCAGAGCTTTAAACAATTCCACGCTGACCTACGTTCCCGTCAAGGCGCGTTCTTTCTGAGTGTGCTGACAAGGTTGGTCTTAGTTGCACGTTTCGGCACAAGTACGGCACAAGGGCAACACCAGTTTTCGTTGGCAATGGTGTGGTAACACTGGATGGTACAAGTTCGTGGGAGGCAAGACTTTGCATTTGATCAATCCTTCGTATTGTCGAATGTTGTCCACGTCGATGTGTTCTGTCAGCAATTGCAGGTGCCCTGTGGGAAAGTGACAGTATCTGCACACGTAAGGATACAGCGAACACACGTCCAAGTATTTGATTTCTTCTCCTTTCTCCTCGTCGGCTTGGTACAGCAAACAGGTGGCATTCGTCCGTCCTTTGTACAAACTGTTCCTCGGGTTCAGTGGGTCCACCAGCTTGTAACTTTCCACGATGCGCTTAAACTCAGGATCGGTTTTCAAACGGTGATCGTACTCGTGTTCCCACATTTCCACCACTTGGTATCCTTGCTGTTCTAACTTCAAGCGCCGCTGACAAGTGGTCTGGTAAAAGTCTTCCATGGTCCGTTGTAAAAACTGATTTTTAGTGCCACGTTCAGGGTAGTAGATAGGATATCCGTGAAATAAGCAACCGTTAAACTCGTACACGATCTGAGGGTTTTCTAAGTCCCAACCATCTTCTGCATACCTTCCGATGGTCTTTTCGCCTCCTCCGTTGCGGGCATGTTGGATCCATTTGTCTTCCTTGTCGCACAAGTAATGTAACCAGCGTAGGGCTTTGACCGAGTATTGGCGCTTCACAAAATTGGTCGTTTGAGGACTAATGACAGCTAGGGTGTTTTCGGGCATGAATCGTTGGCGGTACACTAAGGAACACGGTTTGGCAATGGTGCAGGCATCTTTCAAATGGTCGATCCCTCCGTACTCCATGAATAATTCTCGAAATTTTCTACAGCAACGTCGTAAAATGTCGACGTCGCAACGACAATATTTTAACATTCCTTTCTGAATATCAATGGGGTCCGAGGCGTGAGTGTGGTACCAAGCGTAGAAAGCTTCTCGTTGTTCGGTACGCATGTTGTCGAGGTCGTAGTAGTGAACCTCAGGCAAATGGGGTAGAACGACGTGTTGATTGGTTTCGGTATTGAAAAAGTGTGGAAAATAGCCTTTGGCCATTTCCGTCATTCCTAACGCTTTAGGCTCAAAGGCATGGCCAAGTAACTCATCGAATCTTTAAACTGCACTTGTCCCACTTACATGGAAATGATTTTGGCTCCGTTCAAAGTCACTTTAGGACGTTCGGTACTTTGTTCCGTATAGTATCTCAAAAGAAACTGTCCATCGTATACCGAGAAATTGTGAGCCATCACCGTGGCATAGCGATGACAATCTCCGTAATGTTCGATGTCTTCTTGGCTCCACGTCTCGTCGATGTGGTTTAAGATCCATTGGGCGAAATCGCCTAGCGTGTTCGGTCCCCGAAAGATTTTTTCACGTCGTCCATGAATCTTGCGGCAGTGAGGGCAGTGAGTAAAGATAGGCTCTTGGATACACTTCTCGCACGCTTGATGAGCCACGCAGAACTTAGGAATGTGAATGCCAGTCTCTTTCATGCATTCGAAATCGAAAAAGATGAAATTGCCTTTCTTCTAGTCATCTTCTTGCTCTTCATGTTTGGAATGGTATTTTTGAATGTAGCATTCGTGTTCCAAGTCCACGATTTGGAGACAAATGTGGCATAGTTTCTTTCCTGAACATACGTGCGCCTTGGTGTTATTGGTACGTATCACTTGTCCAGAAATAGGGCACAATCTCAGGAGTTGACAAGCACTTTTCTGCTGTGAACCTTGCGTCTCCAAATGTTGTTGATAACAGGCAGGGCTGACAAACGTGCGCCGACAAGTTGGGCAATGCATTCGTTCTTGTCCTTCGTCTAGACAAGGTTTAGAGGCTAAACATCCCTCACATTTCGATCCGCAATGCTTGCGTTGCTCTCGATTGTTATAGCCATAGTCACATTTCTCACAGTAATAGCTGTATGACTGGAATGCAGTGACACTGGTAATGGTGTCAAAATGCTCATCGTGATGATAGACGTGAATGTATTTTCTGTCTTTGAAATCTTTTCCTTGAAACAATAGAGGTCCAAGCACGTCTTGAGGGTGCACTTTCAAGGTGTCGCGTGGAGCCAAGACGTCTTGCAATTTTTCATTTCAGGAATGCCACAAGCGGCGTCTTTGGATATCCCTGTTTTCTGCAACAGGAATTCTACTTCTCTTCGTTGTTTGGCTCGGTCCGATCGTTGAATAGTTTTCCAGGCTCATTTCCATTCTGCCGTGTCGTTCTTGTCGGCATACGTTTGACCCACCACGATGGCACGGGCTAAACACATCTTGTCTTGAGTTTTGTTAATTTGAACAACGCTACGCTTGATGCTGAGAAGGTCTTCCACCAATAACACCTTTTTGTCATGTCCTGTCCCTTGGGGAAGAGACACGTGGGTCATGAACAGAATCGCTTTTCCATCGGTGATGTGAAACTTGTCGTTGGATTGCTGTACGTGCTGAATCTTGTCCATGTCTTGGAAGGTGTCAGTTCTGCCGGGCTGCTAAACTCGATCCAAACGGGGGATTTCAAACTGTCGTGATGAATGGAAAGTCTCAAGCGATCGTCTTCTTTGGCTTCACATTGCTGTTTCAGTGTGGTTAACAAAGAATCCCACACATCGGTGATGAACCCTTCTGCTTTCTCCAACGGTACGTCGGACGTGAAATCTTTAAACTTCACCGTGTACGTGTAGGCTGTGGTTCTAAATTTTCTGGAGAAGCGTTTGTCGGTTTCTCGAATGTGGTAGTACTTTTCAGGGTTTACTGGTTGTGATGGACTTTGACTTGGTGTAGACTCTCTGGGTCTGGATTCTGTCTCACTCACCCCATCTTCAAAATCGCTGGCATGAATTTGAGCAAAGACTTCAGCTACTGTGCGAGGTGATAAATCACGATTCTGCCTCTTACATTCTTCTCCTTTCTTTACGAAATGAGGCGATCTTTTTAGCTTGACTGCAAAAAGTAAAATGACTACATTTGAAACGCCATTGACCCCTATATATCCATGTCAGGTTCAGTGTATATATAAAGGGCTGATGCGTTCCCTCTAAGTATTCATTTCACTCTCAAGCTGACCAGCACGATGGAAGAGCCCACACAGATCGAACTTCTGATCAGAACTTTGCGAGGTGTCATACGAAAGTTTTCTTCAGACAAGCCGATGGAGTACTCCCCCTCCTTTCGAGATAAAAGTCAAGATACTTGCTATATCTGTCAGAAGAAAGGGCACTGGGCTACAGAATATCCAGACCGTCAAAAAAGCATGACCAGTGTCAAAAGAGATAAAAGTCAAGATACTGTTATCGTTGTCAAGAGAAAGGACATTGGTCTTCAGACTGCCCTAAGAAACAACAGGAGGAGGAAGAAGAGGTGCCCTCGGCAAAGGAAGAACCCCGACACGTCCAGAAAGAGAAGAAAAGAAGAAGTGAAAAAAGTGAGGAAGAAGAGGAGGAGGAGGAGGAGGAGGAGGAAAAACCTGTGAAAGTGAAGAAAATGAGAAAACAGAGAGAGTGAAAGAAAAAAGACACAGAAGTCTATGAACTTTTTTAAAAGTGTTGTGTTGTGTTGTGAATTGAATTGTAAAAATTTGTACCAGAATAGACCAGACTGAAAAACGTAAGTGTCTCTTGGTTTTGATTTTTTAGAATAAGGGCATACACTCACGCACTCACACACGTACATCATGAGATTAACAAAGGGAATTTGAGTTTTAATTAATTGAGGCAAAATTAACACTATCTCTTTCAAAAGAAGTGAGTGGCCCTGAAAAGGGCCTTTGGGTGTTTTTTTTTCTTTCTTCAAAAAACAAACTCAGGAACGAGAAGCAATCAGCTTTAACTGCCTTAAGCCTTTGCCACGGC
>JAECUM010039986.1:0-16980 GCA_016617855.1 Megalonaias nervosa | reverse complement strand
AAATCAACATAAGACACACTTATGATATAAACATGAAAGATGGTTTTAATGAAGAAAGTAGAGCACTACAAACACTGAACGCTTAGACATTCACGTACCGAAGCATGGAAATAAATGTGGCGTAGAAACTAAGCAAAATGAAGAACCAACAAGAGTTAATTAAAATATTTAATATTTGAACAGTTGATCTAAGTCATTCTCTCTCTCTCTCTCTCTCTCTCTCTCTCTCTCTCTCTCTCTCTCTCTCTCTCTCTCCAGTATCCAATAATTTGACATTGTTCAACTTTTAGCTTGATCATGAGTTGCCTGCTCCAACATTTTCGAGAACACGGACTAGAAGGCTACATGGACTGTGATTTGCTGCGCGTACTCACTTACCACATGTTTCGTCATCACCATCAGGACAATCCGGGATGCCATCACATTTCTTTGTAGATGCAATGCACGTTCCGTTCCTGCACCGGAATTCGCAGGGTTTTCCTGTTTATGTTTAAAAGAAGTTTTATCATACCCACGAATGCAACCCACCGTTTAATTGGTTTATAATTAACTGTATAAACTATAACGTGTATCACACATGTGAAAGTATTTGAAAAAAGTGTATATTTTTTCTGGTATTGCCCTGTTACTTACGGACAGCACAAGTGCATCGTAATTGCGAAATATTATTGAAGTTCCAGGCAAACAGTTGTACAGATTATTCTATAATAACCTTTACAAACAATACTTTTATAAATTATTTCCAGAACTTTATAACAAAACATCATTTGTCATTATAAAAGGCAAATATGTAATAATCCTGAAGAGAGACCTGTGCATTTTGATGCAAAATGGAATATGCCCTTGTCATGAAAAATAAATATTCTGGACAATTCAATTATCTTTAACATAGCTCCTCAAGCAAATAGATTTAATGGTCATTCGTTCTATCGTTTTGGTTGCTATCGTTGGTATCAATATCGTTTTGGTTGCTATCGTTGATATCAATATCGTGTTGGTTGCTATCGTTGACATCAAAATCGTTTTGGATGCTGTCGTTGACAGTAGTACTAAACAGGTAATATCTAGCGCAGTCGCTATTTGTTTTGACTGATTTTACAATATTCAAATGGTACTAGAAGTCGCACTAAAATACAAATATTTGAAAGATGTGAACATACAAAAATGCAAATTACTCAATTAGAACTCACAATGAAGAACACAAAATGAGCAAAATAAAAAAGCGAGTGACGATGCAATAAGCCTATTCTATATTACTAAGTGTCTCTTTTATGAATTTTATGAAGTGCTTGTATCAAGGATATCTATCGTAATTTTGACTACGTCAGAAGAGTGTCATGCACAAAACTTACTAATTAGAGAATCATTGGCTAACTCAGAC
This sequence comes from Megalonaias nervosa, assembly GCA_016617855.1. Taxonomy (NCBI): domain Eukaryota; kingdom Metazoa; phylum Mollusca; class Bivalvia; order Unionida; family Unionidae; genus Megalonaias; species Megalonaias nervosa. The sequence goes on along the minus strand of JAECUM010039986.1, from coordinate 15,599 downwards.
AAGCCTACAGGTAATATCATTTCTATCATCTCTTCAAAACTATAGTTTTCAAGGTAAACCAATCTTAAAATAATCTTTATTTTATTTTCATTGCAATAAATTTTATGCCACACTGAAAACAGTATCGAGTACAACATGAGTAAAGATATTAACGATGTTCTTGATTTCTCCAATTATGACAGTAAAAGAACAACTACAACAACTCATGGATGCATCTGTTATTGTAATTTACTTTTGATACTATTACGTTTTGATTAAAAGGTCCTACCTTTAACTCTTCCGAGTTTCTAATCTTCGGCTCAACAGATTATGATGGAAAAATCGGGCCAATACATTTTCACTATGACATGGATTTAAAAGATTCCTCACTTCTTATCATAGTGTTGCTTACCCACCTATTTATTCCTCTGTAAATGTTTGTATTCGTGTTTCGTATATCATCCAAAACGACTAATTAAATTCATGTTGCATATTATAATTATTTGGTGCAAGTGGTCAATCTTTTGTTTCCAATTGTTTTAAATATATTTTCAGCCAAAATGTTACGCTTCTTCCGCTGAATTGCCCTTTTGCTTTGGCTTGGCTTTCCTCAACTACACTTTAAAGTTCCATACGAGAATTTAGTTATTATTTGTAAAGACTCTTTTGACAAAAAACACAGGTAAATACCATTTATTATGACCAGAGCAACCAATGTTCTCATTAATTTAAGAACTTACAAATCTTCATGATATAAAATAAAGCCATCAGTTATATAACATTAAATAACAGATGATAAAAGCTTGCATGCAAATCTGTACGTATTTTAAGACATGACATACAAATTACATAAAATAGATGAGAAAAGATAGTACTGTATAGTATTAATAATAATATTTGTCTTTATGCTACACTTTTCAACACCTATTTCGATTTGAATGTACGAAGTATGTATTATTTAAAGGGCTTGATCGAGTGGGATACCATTTATAACATAGGGTGGGGCGGCTTTAGTGGCCGAGTCAATAATACTCTCCGCGGAAATCAATAATTCACTTGCAAAAATTGTCAGTAGTGTCCTTCTTGCAGGGTGACAATTTGATGTTTTGCTGGGGTGGGGGGAGTGGATGGCGGGTTGTTTGTTTGTTGCAAAAGTCATCGCAAGTTCCAATGTTTGGTCACACATTGTGCTAAAATTCCACCACACCTCCCCCTCTCCAAAAAAAGTTTGGACCAGCGGAAAAAATATTTTGTCCGAATATTCAAAAATATAACATAAACTATATATAATGACATAGTTCCAAAAACCTGTGAAACAATTCTTATCGCGGTAATAAAATATATTGCCACAAGAACAAAAATGGGAAGACCTAAACCTGGCTATAACGTTTCGTCATCTTTATGAATGATCATGGCATATATCTCTATCAATTTTCTACCCAAGAGTGAGCCAGAATTTTACCTTCAAATCCCAACAGTAGGAAAACGATGCTGTCGGGTTTTGATTCAGTATTACCATACACTGAATGTAGGCTGGAACTACTTTATTCCTTTATTTTTCTTTGTCATAACCGAACATATATGGGTCAACTGCCACATGTATCAAAGAACTTGTGTTTTTACGGGTGACAGTAGTGAAAATGAGTGACTGTTGTTACACATGCTTACTACACGTGGCAAACATTGCACGCGATGACGTGTAACTATTTATCTTTATACTCGATGTGGCTATTCTGACGATGAATTAGAATATAACATAAATTTTATCTTGTTCCGTAATGTGTTAAAATTTTCATATTGAGTTCATCCGCAGTGATTGCGCTATCGTCCAATGCACTTTGGATACAGTTTTGTAATAGTCGATAAACTAATCTATGCTGCTGTCATATTTTAGTTGTTTTCTCGCAAATATTTTTATTAGTGACGATAAAATTTTACCAGCGGCGGAGACAGCACCAGCACCAGCAGCGATCGATAGGGTACTGATAAAGATGCCGACCGGGGAAGATGAGAGTGTTAATGTGATTATAATTCCTGTGAATCCAATATTAATCATCGCATCTGCGGAGATTCCACATCTTCGTTCACAATTGCGCTTGCGGGGTTTTATCTATGTAGCGCGTTAACACGCTTGTCTGTCTCGGTGCGCAACTGTGCTTCAGCGGCATGGATTTTATCACATCGGTAGCTTTAAGCATAAGCTCCTCCTTGAAGATCATCTTCTGTTGTGTTCATGTTGTTATTAATACTGTCACAAAAGATTAATTTTGGGCTTGGTTGTAATATTTCTATCAATATGATCACCGAACAATAAACTTTCTTTTGTGCACCATCAACTAGACTAAATGGTAATACTTCTATCCAGCAGCCTCCTTTCGCGTGCCAAAATTTCAAAGGAATAATTCAAAATAACAGACTGGACAGATAAATTTCCTTTTATATTAAAGAATTACTGTGGTATATACTGACCTCAGATTGAAGCTAATGAGATATTTGAGGGAGTTTATTTCAGTTGGTAGAAAAGGGATTGATCTACCAAATGACTGGAATATCAAGTCTGTACTAGAGAAACTTTGATGTCTGTATCATTTGAGTTCTTCATATAGATTTATCAAAGAGGCACAAAACATGCTATATGCGATTGCAGAGGGATTGCCAAAACACTGACTGAATTGCCCACTACGTCTAAAGCGTCTGAAGATTTTGATTTTTTTAAATTTATTTTGATTTATAAAATAACTGAATAAAAGAATCTTTGCCAATCATATAAGGAATTACAAAGTAAGATTTATATAGTATGGTACAAGAAAGAGTAGAGTCTCTGAATCGCCCACTACGTCTGAAGCGTATGAAACTTTTGATGATTTTAGCAAATTCTCTAGCTGTAATGATGAAGGCATCCAAGAGCAGGTCAATTAAACAGATGTTTTTGGGTATTAGATAGAAATGAAATATGTACAGTTTTACAAAATACTATACCACGATGCAGAAGAGAAACAGCGCTTGCACACGAGGAAATAAGTAATGAATGTTGTTGAGCATACACCACACAAAATATTGACCAAATTTTTTACAAGGTATAGGGCATTATTGGGTATGTACATCAGTCTGACAAAATGTATGTTGGCATTGTAGTCAGTGATGGGTGATTTGAGATCATTTGCTCAGATTTCTTTCTGGAATTTATTTTATCTACAACGGTAATCTATTTGACTCAACGATACGCACATGTGCCTAAAGTGACTCGTGACAAATGTCATTAGGTGATGATATTTTGTGGCATTGACGCGCATGATCTTGGAAATATTCATTGGACTTAGGGTGCCGCTGCCCATACTAACAATTGAATATCGTGACATGTTTGTACGGGTCACTAAGGATCCGTATACTTTCTCATCATTGATTTGACTGGAACTTGCAGAGGAAAATATCGTACTGGTCTGAACACGTCAATTTAACAAACATAACATTCATATAAAATGTCTGCCAGTCATGTTATAGAAGTGTATATAACGTTATGCCGTGAAGCTGCTCGTAAATGCCAGGAACTGATTCAAATGTTATAGAAGACCGCAAAAAGGTCAAAGATATGCAGAGGCTATTAAGACGGCAACGCGATTAACAGCGGAATAAGTAACAACGGTGACGAGAACAGAAGAAGAACCGGGTCCATTTCGTAAGATAGCTAAGCTCACCTAGAAGATCAAAGAACCAACACAAGCAACTGCAGAGGTTATTACACACATGCCAGAGTTGTTCCCTGAGCTCAAAGATAAAGAAGACATCGGAGAACTTGAAGATCGAGCAATCAAAGTATTAATTTTACCATCCGGGAACCAACAACTGACGAAAAAAAACACAAAATATTAACCTTCTCCAAAATCAAGTTATTTTTCTACTTGACCTGAATTATTGTGTTCTTTATTCTGTAAACAACTAATACATAGCTAAACTGTTCTCTCCGTTTATTGGTTTAATATTAGGATTATTATTATTAATAGCAGCAAACATGCTTATTTGGTTCTGTGTCTAGGTTATTGGGATTCCCCTAGCGTAGCTAACATAGTCCAGGTTAAATAAGTATAGCTAACATTTAATTTTGTAAACATTAAGAATATTCTAGGAGATTATTTTCAATTAGGTTATAGTCATTTAAAAAAAATGCCAGTTGTGACCTGAGGTCAACTATAGGACTATATGATCTTGTCACTGAAAAAGGTATTCATTAGTGTTTTAATATCTATCAAAATGTCCGTGTGATGTCTGAAGTTTTGTCTGTATGTATGCATACATGGATTTGTGACTGAATATTCAGTATTTTAACAATTTTCATCAGACTTTTCTCAACTGTGACGAGGTGAAATTAAACAACAAAATATATCATTATCACAAGAAACTAAAAGATCTTATAATATTCTTCCTCATTGCATCCGTTGTTCTCTCCCTTTCACGCTAATTTAAAGAAATTCTCATCGGTTAACCAGTATAAACCTGATGAAAAGATTCATTCAGTAAGTGAAAAACATTTCCACTTACTTTCTTCCGATGTCTGCTTTGTTTCCACATCCGTTTCTGGCACACTCATTGTAGACACCGTCATGGTAATATCTATGTAATTGCCAAAAAGATAACAATTTACATAAATGTGTGTATTATAAAATGTAAAAAGATCAATTAGAACTGGAAAAATATACCTATCATGTGGATTTTCATGTTTATTTTTAGGACGTTACTTGCAAAATGTAGGTGCTCAGCGCATATGCTGAATATAGAGACAGATAGGCATATTGGGATTGAGAGAAATAATGGATACTCTGAATTACTCCGTGAAGCTGCTCATAGACACCAGTAACTGATTCGTAATGTTATAGAACACAGCAAAATATGTCAAAGATATGCAGAGGCTATTAAGTCGGCAACTAGAACAACAGCGGAATAAGTAGCAGGGCTAACGGGAACAAAAGAAGAACCGGGTCCATTTCCTAAGATAGCAAAGCGCCAAGAAGATCAAAGGACCAACACCAACAACTGCAGAGATTATTACACACATGCTGATCTGAATTATTGTTTGTTTATCCTCTAAACAACTAATACATGCCTAAGACATTCTCTATGTGTATGAGTTTAATAATAGGTCTATTATTGTTAATAGAAGTAATCATGTTTTTTGGGGTCTGGGTCTAAGTTATTCGAATTCACCTGGCGCAACTAACATATTCCACGTTATATAAGTATAACTAACATTTAATTTATTTATTTGTGAAAAACATCTCCAGTTATTCTCTTCCGATGTCTGCTTTGTTTCCACATCCGTTTCTGGCATCCTCATTGTAGACACCGTCATGGTCATATCTATGTAATTGCCTAGAAGATAACAATTCACATAAATGTGTGTATAACTTTGTATAAAGCTGAATTAGATCCGGAAAATGCCTAGCATGTGGATTATCCTGTTTATTTTACTTGCAAAATGTAGGTGCTCAGAGACAGGAGGACATACTGGGTTTGAGAGAAATAATAGATACCCTGTATTATGCCGGAAAAATAATGTTTATTTGGTAGAAGAAGAGTTCCATTTTGTTTGTCTTTGTCCAGATTATGACCATTTAAGAAAGAAATATTTGAATGAAGTGTATCATCTCAATGCTTCTGTAGAAAAATATGTATCCCTCATGAGTCATAGTAATATATTAATTATAAGAAATGTTCCTTTATTTCGCAATTTGGCTATTTGTGTTACACAATCCTTGATACCTCATGCGGATGGTGAATGATCTACTTAGTGATAGTAACACCTTTATTATATTATGCACTGATTATTCATAAGTAATTCTGCATGTTTATTTATAATGAACAGCGTATTCAATTACTATACATACCATAGTACACATTATGTTCAATAGTATTGTATTTTGTAACATTGACCGGTGACCTAAATTACTGAATAAAGATCATCATTGTTATTATTATTTTTGTTATTATTATTATTATTATTTTATATATATATATATATATATATATATATATATATATATATATATATATATATATAGGTATGTATATGTAATTAAATTATATGTTTGTTAGTTTTTTAAAAAAAAATTATTTTTATTTTATTCCATTTCATGTTATTGTAATGATAACTCTGTCTACTGGATCTGATATTTTCTTTAGAAATTCAATTTAGTTCTGTTTGACCTGATAAACAGCCAGTAGTAGAGACATTGTATCTGTTTGCTGACCTTGATTCAGAACCAGTGTCACTTTTGAGTAAACAACTTTTTTTATTTTTTTTATCTTTTTTCCAGAGTAAGATCCATTGATTTTAGCTAAGGCCGTACTAAAGTACGTGATGTTAGGCATGTAAATGTTTGCAGATTGTTCTGGTAAGATGACCACGCGACCCTCATACGGGAATCTGTTTTCAGTTTTAGTTAGTCTTATAACTCAATGTTATAAGAAGAAATAGCAAGTTGGCCTTTCAACCTTTGACATTCAAAGATGTTTTGTTGTGATCATTTTGAGTTGAATTTTTATTTTTTGAATAAGTGATTCATTTATTTGCTCCATACAAATTGTTGGACAAGGAAATTTATCGAAATTTATTCAGAATTCCAACCGGGAATATTATTTTCTTTGATTCAGCAAGGAACTTTTGACACGCAACAATTTGAAGGTTATCGAAGGCGTCATAGCCTTCCCTCTTGGATTTCATCGGCATTCTAACTGTGTTTCATTTAGGACTTTTCATTGATAGGACTTCTATTTTTTAATTCTTGGATTCATTTTGGATTTGATTCATAAACCATAAGTCCTTTATTTCATTTTTACCTTGTTTTTGGGAAAAAAATATTTTTAAAAATTTTACAAAGCTTGTTGTCTTCACTCTTTTCTTGTTACTTTTTGTACGAGCCTAGACACGTAACAAGAAAATTGGGTTGCTCGTCCTTGGGATATATGTATTTTGGCTAAAATATTTCAGAAAACTTGTGTTTTGAAATTTAAATTCCCCTAGTTTCTGAAATTTTTTAAATCCCAAGTCTAATTTGTTTGAAATCTTTAGTGAAATCAACAGGCTTTATACAATGTCGTCAAAAGTGGAGATCTTTCTTTCAAATATTACCCAGGAGCAGTTTGACTGTTTGAAAAAAGATGAATTGCTTGAACTTGCCAGAAAATATGATCTTTCTGAGGCAAAAACTTCGTAAACGAAGCAAGAAATAAAAAAACATTTTGATCCAGTATTTGGTGGGAAAAAGTGTTTTGGATAAAAGCGTTTTGTTTTCGATCCGTAAGTTTGTATCAGACACTGACACAAAAATAAAGGAATTAAAATTAAAATACAAGATGGAATTGGAGTTAAGAAGACTTGACCTTCAGAAAGAGGAAAAAGAGACAAACAAATGCAGTTGCAACTGGAGAAAGAGAAAGAACAAATGCAGTTACAGAAAGAAGAAAAACAAAAGTTATTGGAGAAAGAGGAGAGAGAAACAAATGCAATTAAAATTTGAGAAACAAGAGAGAGAGAGAGAGAGAGAGAGAGAGAGAGAGAGAGAGAGAGAGAGAGAGAGATAAACAGATGCAAATGAAAAGAGAGAAGGAAGAGAGGGAATATCAGTTTAGAATAAAAGAAATAGGGCTGGCAAGTGAAAGGCACATTCCCACTTTAGACGCAAATTCAAGTTTTGATGTTATTAAGAATTTTAGGTTAGTGCCTCCTTTTAGCGAAAAAGAAGTAGACAAATATTTTCCTTATTTTGAAAACGTTTCTGAAATTTGAAACGGTCAAGGGAGCATTGGACTCAATTATTACAGTATGTACTTTTGGCAAGCCCGAAATATCTTTGGATACCTCTCAGTACAGCAAAGTGCTCACTATGATCTGGTTAAGGAATGCATCTTAAAGGGTTATGAGTTAGTCCCTGAGGCTTAGCGGCAAACATTCAGGACTATAAAAATGAAGCTGGACAAACTCATGTTGAATTTTCAAGAGAGAAAGAGCAGTTATTTGATAGATGGTGCTTAGCCAAGAAAGTTGATCAAGATTACGAAAGTCTCAGACAACTTGTTTTACTTGAAGAGTTCAAGAACTGTGTCCATAGTGACATTAAGACTTATCTTGACGAGCATAAGATCGAAACCTTGGAAAATGCTACTCGTGCTGCTGACGAGTATTCCTTAGCTCATCAAGTTCCTTTTATAGGCAAGTCTTCCACTCAGTAGTCTTCTGGTAATACTTCTATCCATCAACCTCCTTTGACTGGAAACACCGTAACAACAATAAAAATCTATATCTTTTAGGATATTTTACGTTGATTTAATAACCACGTTATCCTATCCCAATACTGACAGCACCTGTCACTCTTTCCAAAATTTGACGAAATGTGTAATTCCGTATGGATAAGATGTAACACCATGTAAAAATAAATACATACGCACGTGATATTGATAAAATCTCTCTCGGATAATTTCATGCTTGTAATGAAAGAAAAATACTTAAATTGTGTTGTACATAAAATAGTATGGATCTTTACCTGAGGTGCTAATTTTAATTGATGCCCAGAAGGCATCATTGTTCACTAATGAAACATATGGAAGTTTCAGATGGTGGCACCACGCCATTAACAGTATTTATTTTTATATCAGCCGATATATGTCGAAGTTCAAACATATATACCAAACGCGACATGGGGACCGTGGTTGACTGAGTGGTCTGAAGCGCTCCTCTTTACCAATCACTCCAATCTCACCTCTGTCACGGTACGTTCGAGTCTCGCTCTCGGGAAATGTGGGCATGTGAGCTGCCAGTAGCTTGTCACTGGTCGATGGTTATTCCCAAAGTATTTCAGGGTTCTTACCCCACCAGTTAAAATGGCCGCCATGTTTAGCCGATCTTGTACTGAGAACGGCGTTAAATCCCGAACAATAAGAACCATACTACTTTATCACATAACAGGTGTACCATCGAATTCTTTGAGCGTTATTTTGTCGTGTAACACTCCAGTCTCAGGAACACATTTTATAACTTTATTGAGGATAACCACGTGATAATTGAAGGACATCCTGTCTGGTATTTATCACAGATTTCTTTTGTTGTCTCTACTTGATCTGGGTGTGTTTGATTTTTCAGTTCTGTTATGAAGTTGCCTCCCATTGTTAGGGTGCCAGTCATCGTGGCGCCCGATTTTGCATCTACTTTGCGTATTTCGTCGTTGATACTTTGGTATACACTTCAAAGTATTGCAAAGTCAATATCAAAGCTTAATATTCCTTCTCGATAGTGGAATAATTTATATGGTGCTTGTTTAGCTTTCTTTCGATAAATAGAACACTGAATGATCTACACCATTTTTGTCTTCCTGACTCAATACTGCACCAACCACAACATCACATGCATCAACAGAAATTTTGAATGACTGACTGAAATTTGGAGCTAAGAGAATTGGCGCACTCTTAAATATGTCCATTAACTTAACAAAAGCCTCCTGATATTTTTCACACTCATGAAACTTGGTTTTTTAACTCAACAAATTGTTCGGGATTTCAGGAATTATGCAAATAAATTGAGCAAATTTCCGTTAAATCCAACAATAACCAAAAATCACATCATCTGCATTTTATTGATAGGCACAGGAAATTCAGATATAGCCTTGAGCTTAGCATTTATAAGTTTAAACCTTTGCATCTATTCTTTTAATTAGACCGTGTCCTACAAACATGTCCTAAAAATGTAACACTAGCGTGACTAACTCAACTTTACTTAAATTAACTGTAAAATTTGCATTAGTGAGTCTATAAAAGAGTTTCCGAATCGTCTCCAAGTCATCTTTCCAGGCGTTGTTATCGATGATGGCGTCATCGATGTAAGCGTCACAAGTATCTAAACCAGATTTAATCATATTCATTAAACGTTATAAAGTATAAGGCAAGCGTTTCAACCCAAATGGCATTACTTCATGTTGATAAAGTCCATCTGGAGTTTCGAAAGCGGTAATTTTCTTTGCCCTTTCCGTCAGTGGAATGTGCCAGAATCTTTTAAAAAGTCAGTCTTAGTGACATATTTTGCATCTCCAATTTTGTCAGTGCAGTCATTAGTTCTTGGCAACGGAAATGAATCTGCTTTGGTCACACTGTTTACTTTTCTATAGACTGTGCAGAAAGTATTTCTGGTTTCAGTACAAGAATACATGGTCTCCAGTCACATTTTATAGGTGTTATGAAATCATTCCCCAGCAAATACTGGATTTCTTTTTACAAACATTACTGTATGAGAGGGTTCATCCTGTACGGATGCTGTTTCACAGGTGTAGAATCTAGAATTTCAACGTCATGGTAGATTTTATTTGTTCGTGTAGAATCATCTGGAACAAAAGTGTTCATATTCAAATTATAGCTGTTTTAATTCACTCTTTTCTTGTGGATGTAGATTTAAAAGTTTCTTGTCCAGATTATTAAATACTTATGAAACCCAATGATTGGTTATACCAAAGTCACTACAGTCTTATTGCATTCCATCGCTTAAATTCTCACCGTTGTTGGATAGGTTCAGATAAATTGACTACTTGATTAACAGGCTATCTCTATGAACATACCCCTTTAACACATTTAATGTAAATCTCTTTGTTACTTTTCAATTGTGTAAGGACCATTGTACTTAGCCTGAAGAGGATTATGAGGTAAATGCAAGCGAGGCAGAACTCTATCACTATGCTGATAACTCATTTCCTTTGTATTTTTGTCATACCTTAATTTTTATTTTCACTGAGTAGTGTGCAGATTAGTTCTTGCAACTTCACAAGTCTTTGACAACCTATATCTAAACTTAGCAACATCGTCTCGTGTGTCTGAGCATCTGGAATAAAACTTGCAATCTGTATAATAATATTGCTCTTTATCGGAGAGAGAAAACGTTTTGCTAAGCAGAACAACTGGTTTCGTACATCTTTTTGTTCCAGTTTCCCATCCGCAATGCTTATATATTTGACACCCGCATAGAGATTATATATATTAAAAATAGATATCAAAATTCTATGATACCATCATCATCATCATCATCATAACACCACTACCACTCCATCCCACCTCACTCCACGATGAATATAATCATCATTATCATACTACGTCTATCATTGCCATCATCGTCCTCATGATCCCATCACCACAACCACTTTCAATTTTGTAAAGCTATCTTATGTTGGATAGATAGAGATGTCGATAGGGATAAGATTGTAGCGATTTAAGTAGGTGTGAAGGTAGCAAGACATATATTAGATAGGTAGATTGCGAAAGGTCATATAGGTCGATGGATTAAATGTGAAGCAGGCAATGGTTGGAGGGTGTCTGGAAGAGGTGGTGACGGGGTATTTGAGAGTTATAATCTATAATATACTTACCACAACCGACTTCATCTTCACCATCGGGACAATCATTGTTGTTATTGCAAAGTTGCCCTCGGTCTATACATCTTTTGCTCGACTTACATCTAAAGTTATACTTCAGCAGACAATCTGTAGATAAAGAAAACGATTAATCAAACTTATTGCACCTTGTCCATATATTTTCTTTAAATATTTTCTAAATACGTTTTTTTTTTTTTTTTTTACTCCAATATGCTCATGCTACATGTGTGTGGAGAAGTAATATTTCAAATGTCAACGTTTGTTTTAGAAAATCTTTTTTATAACAAGAACATAAAACAATTAACAATGGAGCGACTATTATCACCACAACCATTTTAACAACAACAACAACAATAATAATAATAATAATAATAATAATAATAATAATAATAATATGTATTATTATCATCGTTATTTATCTACGTCTACTAGCTACTCTTTACTAGTACGTCTACTGAAACATTATATATAAGAACAGCAGCAAATACAGCATCAGTTATCACAAAAAAACAACAACAACTACTACTAAGCATTAATAACATTAACAGCAACAACGACAACAACTGCAACACGCATTATTACAACAACAGCAACAAAAAGTACAATCTCAGCTCGAATCTGTTTCAAAAAAATTGTAGTGCTTGGAATTGAAGCAACCTACCTAGAGAATTTTATTTTATATTTAAAAATAAAAGATTCCTTACCACAATTCTCTCAGCATTTAGTGATAGAACCATTATCATAAGTACATTCCTAATTCGTGTAGAAAGAGTTGTATACAAGGATATTATGTAAGCCTGTGTGAACGAGACGATATATCACCGGCAACATTGATGAGGTTTTACCTTGAATGAATGCCATGTGCTCTCGTCTGTTACAGTATCTGTAATTTTCTTCACCCATTTTCTATTATGTTAACGTGTGGACACTGAGCAGACCACATCAGGGTTGTAATCTCTTTGTTCTGTTTACATTGCATCGTGTATCTGGGGATGTTGCATTATCGTCCTGATGTGCCTTGGTTACAACTGGACCTCAAATACGTTTATGACAAATGGACCTGAAATATCTTGGCGACAACTGGACAAAAGTTTTCTTCCAGAAAAGCTACATATATTTTTAAGTTTATATTGCAAGGACAAAGGTCACCACAACACAGTAAGTGATAAATCCTCAATACACAACTCTAGCCTCAATAAGGGGGTTAGTATCATTGTGTTCTTCACGACAAGGCGTGGCCCAGTTCGAATCATCTCTGTGCCAAATATATACCCTCTTGCCCTTCCCACGCACTATCCGAGTCAAATATGAGACTATTAACTGGTTCCTCCTGCGAATCAGAATGTTTTTCGAGATCACAGTTTTCTTCATCATTATCTGTCTTTCGTTTCTGTGCTATTTCCAACGTCTATTCATAGTTGATTCATGTCACTTAAAAGATGTCCTCTCATTGAAAGTATTCGAAATGTCCTTCAAGAGTTCCTGTATTAGCTTTACCGACACGAAACGACTGGCGTTCCTGTCACGCAGCTTGTAGCCTATTTTCTATTGGTCTAGTCTTATACTTACTTGGAAATTGAGCCATAGTAAATCGATTTATTGTTAATGTTTCTGCAATTCTTTGGCCCTCAAAAACTCTCCCTGGATAACTGAACTGAACTATCTTTACTTTTTATCAATTTTACATACTTTTTGATTAAAGGTACTTACTAACTCTTCTAGTAAAAATGTCCAGCAATTTTAGTTACCGATATGTTTTTATCGTCCATAGTAATTATACACTGCTGAAAAGATCGGTAGCCAATTTGTGGAATTACTTTTGATTCTTGGGTCTACTACTACTACTACTACTACTACTAAAAGACAGTAACCGCTATCTCCACAGCCATCATTTTCGAACAATAATAATAATAATAATAATAATAATAATAATAATAATGATAATAACAATAACGATTATTTTCATCATAACTATTTGCTTACATCTTTTTACTACTCGTGACTACTAGTACTTACTACCTAAATAAAATTAACTACACAACAGCAACAACTACTACATCAATTATCAAACCAACAAGAAATACTACTGCCGTTACTACTATTATTATTATTATTATTACTACTACTAATACTACAACTACTACTACCGCTACAACAATAACAACATTTGCAATAACAAATTCAAGAACAACTACTACTAACAATACAGCAATAAGTTATTACCAATAATAACAGCAACAAGTACAACAATTATTTCAATAACAACAACCACTTTTACCATTTCTTACAATCTTACTAATACAACTACTATTACTACCACCACCAACACCACTACTGCTGCTGCTGCTACTACTACTACTACTACTACAAATAATAATAATAATAATAATAATAGTAATAATAATAATAATAATAATAGCAATAATAATATTGTCTGAAAAGCGAACTAATAAAAAAATCAGTATAATTACTTTAAGAAAAAACTGCATTATTTCACTTCTTACTAAATAAACACACACACACACACACACACACACACACACACACACACACACACACAATGTTATGATCTTTTTGTTATGAAATTGGTGAGCAAGAGAGTCTTTCATATCAACCTTCTTATAATAATAATAACCTACCAGTGCCAATAAGTTCAACCGCCGCTTTCAGCTTCTCTTTGGTGTTAGATCCTCTACAGATGAATTTTGTCTCTTCATCTGGTCCAAAGTCCCTAATTCTCAGCTCATTCTTCTGGTGAAAAGTTGATGGATAGGTGTCAAATTTTGGCGATCGAAACAGTCTTTCTATGTTGATAAGTTTGCTGTTGAATATATAGAGTATCTCTAATGTTATCGAATTTATGAAACGAGTTAAATGATTTTCCAGGTTTTACAAGTATTGTTATATTTTAGTGAAAAGACTTGGGATAGAAAGATCAACAGATGATTTTCTGAGTTTTATCAAATTCTGGCTCAGACACTGCTCCTTAACATTCTTGCGTTTGAAAACATTATCCCTGACGCAAGTTGAATCAATAATGCATAAATCGATAGCAATATTTATAATTAATGGGCAAATGTCTTTCCATATCAATAGAACATTTGACACGGAAAACAAATTTTCATCACTGGATCTCCTGCGTAAATTTCTGTGTGATGTCACATAGTTCGCCCTAGTCAGGAGAGCCGGAGTAGTTCACGCACCATATACATGGATTTTGGCGAGGCTGTTTGCATCGTTTCCATCGAAAAGTGTTTCTATTGCACTATGAACATCCACCCAGATGCAATATTAGATACGACATAAAAAGCAGCATTCCAGTTGTGGATATTCTTGTGAAGGGATGGTTATCGGATACGGACATTATCCTAAATCTAGACTATAAAGGTGCTGCAGTGTACAATAGTGATTCAAGACTTACTGTTTTTGTGACCGGAAATGTGCGTTATTTGATTTTAAAGAACGGTGTTGTTCAGTGTGAGACAAAGATTTGTAGACAAATTTTTTTTTTTCACAAGAGAAGTGAGATTTCTTTCTCCTATTCAGGTTGACATTTAAACCATGCTTGCCCTGGGAAGGGTCGCAATGTATTCATTGTTCCAGCTTTATATTCAGAGAGCTCCAGTAGTGTCATATTGTAAATTTTGCCTTTTTTCCATTTTGGGTCCTGACCCTAAACCATAGCCTCTACCCACTCCCACCCCACCCCCATGAATTGGCAAGCAAGCTACATCCAATGTGCAACTTCTGGATGATTAATCCACACACACACACACACACACACACACACACACACACACACACGAACACACACGCACACCAAATCATATGCGAAAAGCTGACATTAATAAATTAATGAGGCCCGAACATGCACTGAATCAACTTGTTCCATCACAGGATAAATAAAAACGTCTTGCATCTGATATTCCTATCGAAGCATGTTCGAGAATGTTCGTTCAAAAGCACAGCAATCCGGAATTCAATTTCATACGCGTCGTGGTGAGTTTGAAAATCACGTGGCAATTATCCCGCCCGCATACAAACCAGGTCAAAACGCTCGACAACTGGTAAGAATATGATTCCTGCAACAACATCGGTATTTAAAACTTTGACCTCTCTGGAGTTCAAACAGACGTTGTCCTTAGCGCTCATCTTGTTATGCTGCTAATTCGCGACAGTGACTGATTTATAACTACTACACTGACTGATTATTCACAGTGA
>JAECUM010039985.1:0-18681 GCA_016617855.1 Megalonaias nervosa | reverse complement strand
CGCTAATTTGGGGTCCTAGGTAACATACTTGGATTTTAGGAGGGCCTATCGGTCTTGGGGTGGCTAAATGTGTTTTGGGACCGTGTATGTATGCAAAGTATTTATTTGCCACCTTGTGTGGCGGGGCCTGATGGTCATTGGGATTTGACCACCTTATATGATTCTATTTGAGGTCATACTGTAGTTCATATAGTTGGTTTACGTTGCCACTTATGCGGCAGGCCCTGATGGTCCTGGTGTTCGGACCACCTTATAATGCCTAAGTTTAAGGACATTCGTCATGGAATGGCTGTCATATTTGGTAATTAGGTTTCAGAATGTGTTAGTTAAGTAGGAATATAGTGTTAATGAGGGTTAATAACTTAGGAAAGACGAGTGTTATGGGGGTTATAAAGAAGATTTTTTTAAAAGGGAGAGGGAGCGAGAGAGTATTATTATTGTAGTAGTGGTGGTTCGGTTTGTTTGCAGGTGTTTTGTTGGATTTCGTAATCTATAATGTGATGTTTCTTTATTTTCGTGTTTGGTTCTAGGTTTTAACCCTATATTGCTTTGTTTTGGTTATGCACGATTGTCTCTGCTGAATAATCAGGTCCCCATCGACATATCAGACTCTCGTGCATGCTAGAGTTAATTTGATGTGGAGCCCTATTAATAAATTTTGTTATTGATTTTAAGCTGTACGAGTGTCTCCGCTGAATAATCAGGTCCCCATCGACATTTCAGAGACACCCATGCAGATTTTTGATTATTATTTGTGGGTTTTATTTTTAATTTTATATTTTACCCCTAAGTCCGGATTCCTTTAAGAATATTATGATGTTGTTATATATTAGCTTAATATTGTGGTTGTTTTTCCCTATGAATTCCGGATAAGTTGTTGGGGATCCTATTTCTTGTTGGGCTATTTGTAGTTTGTTTCTAGCCTGTTGATACTGTGAGCAGTTATTAAAGATATGTTTGAGATCCTCTATAGTATGGCAGTGGTAGCAGTTTATGGCTGAGGGTTTCGGTCCCAAGTGCTTTCCAAAACTGCTTGCAAGTTTTGTCTTGCCTGTTACTATTCTGTTGATAATTTTTTGGTCCGAGCTGTTTATATCTGGTGGTCGTATGGACCTGTTAACTTCATTTAGGGTGGAGTAGAGTTTCCTGCCTTTTGGTGTAGTATTCCATGTTTCCTGCCATTTTTTGTTTATGTAGTTTTCAGCAATATTTAAGATTTCAGTGGTACTGTATTTGAGTGTGGCAGGGTTTGGATTTCTCAATTTCTTTTTAGCGGCTCGATCTGCTTGTTCGTTGCAGAGGATTCCTATATGTGACGGTATCCATATGAATTTTACTATTTGTTTCCTAGTGGATAGTTCTATAAGTAGGTGATATGCCTCGGCAAGGAAGTTTTCTCTTGCATTAGTGTGTTTATTTTGTATTGATGTAATTACACTAAGTGAGTCGCTTATGATTGCTGATTTTGGGGTGTTATTTTCTTTAATCCATTTTAATGACTCGATGATAGCCGATAATTCTGTTGTATATATGGAGCAGTGGTCTGGTAATCTGGTTCCCATTTGAATGTTGTACTCTGGGATAACCACTGATGCTGCTGTTCTAGGTGGGTCAGGTGTTTTGGATCCATCAGTATATATTTTGCGAAACTAGAATAGGTATCCTGTATATCTGTTGCAATGATAGTTTTTAGTTTGTGCTCTTGTTCCAATTTATTTTCATATTCGGTAGCTTTGGTGTTAATCCTTGGTCTAGAGTTTATCCAAGAGGCTTGATCAGGGGATTTTGTGTATTCCTCCTGCTGATCCAAAATTGACAAATTTTTCCTTAGTTCAAGAATTTGTTTTCCGCCAGGAGTGTTTGGAACGAGTTTGCGACTAAAAGTTTTGTTGCATTTGCTAATGGCCTTCTTTGTGGGATGCGTGTTTGGATGGCTGGATAACCGAACTGAGTATTTGAGGAGCATTTCCTGTCTTCTCAAATTTAATGGTAGTTCTCCAGTGAGTACATGCAGTTCATCTAATGATGTTGAGGGTAGGGTGCCGGTGCAGACCAGCAGTGCTTTTCTTTGAATGGCATCCAACTTTTTCAGGTGTGTTTGTTTAGCTGAGTTATATACTTGACAACCATAGTCTAGTTTCGATCTTATAAATGCTCTATAGATAGTTATCAAGGTTTTTTGGTTGGAACCCCAGGTGATGCCTTTAAAGTTTCTTAGTAGGTTAAGGTCTTTAGTGCAATTTTTAGTTAAGTGGTCAATATGATTTTTCCACTCGAGATGTTCGTCGAGGATCATGCCTAGGAACTTTACCACTTTAACATATTTGATTATTTGGTTTTGGAAATAGAGTTTGGGGTAAATAAGTTGTTTGTTTATTTTTGGTGTAAAAATTATTGCCACTGTTTTTTCGTGTGATATCTTAAACCCCCATTTGTCAGCCCATCTCCATATATTGTCAAGGCTGAATTTCTGAGATAACTTGATTGCTAGCGGGGTTTCCAGCTCTCCATATTCCGCTATCATCAGCAACTTGAGAGATATTTACTTTTACTAAGGTGAGGTTGCGATCCAGGTCGTTAATCACTAGATTGAAGAGAGTGGGGCTGAGTACGCTCCCTTGTGGAGTTCCATTTTCTAGGGGGTACTCATCTGAGAGAGTATTCCCCACTCTAGTTAGGATTTTCCGTCCTGTGAGAAAGTTCTCAGTCCAGTTGAACATGCGTCCAGTAATTTCGAAGTGATTAAGTTTTGCAATCAATCCTTGGTCCAGACAAGGTCGAAAGCCTTTTCAAGGTCGAGGAAAACAGCTATGAGATTCCTATCTGATTTCCTTTTTGTATTGAATGCAAGTTTTATGTCAGCTTCGAGTCTCAGTAATTGGTCATTGGCGGACCGCTTGTTACGAAAGCCACATTGGTTTTCCGATAATAAGTTTTTGCTTTCTAAGTGGTGTTTCAATCGGTTGGCTAGAGTGGTTTCCATTATTTTGCATATGTTATTGGTGCGGGAGATTGGTCTATATAAACTTATTTCGTTAGGATCTTTTCCTATTTTAGGGATAGGTATGGCAATGGCTTGTTTCCAGCTGTCTGGTAGTTGGCCGCTGTTCCAGATGTTATTTAGTAATTTAACGATAGTTGTTGTGATGTTGTTTGGAAGATTTTTATATATAACATAGCCAATGTTATCTTTTCCAGGGGATGTTTCATTTTTGGACCCTAATGCTAATTCCCATTCGTGTAGTGTAATGTCGCTGTTTAGGTCAGATTCCTTAGTTCCTAGGTCTTTAAAGAGATGTTTAAAGGAATTTTCTACTTTTTTTCCGATGTTCCTGGAAATTTTGGATATGATTTGTATTGCTGCTCATGTCGGAGAAGTGACTGGCGAGTAAATTTGCTTTTTCCTGATTGTTATTGGCACCTATTACTTTAGAGGTGATATTAATCGTTTTTCCCCGGATTAGTTTAATTTTATCCCACACTTGTTTAGAATTAGTTTTTATATTTAATTGGGAACAAAAGTGTTGCCAGGATTTTTCTTTGGCTTGTTTAATGGTTTGCTTAAGGCTTTTATCCCTGGCTTTATACTCTTGAAAGTCTAGTGAGTTTTTAGAGTGTTTGAATTTATTGAGAGCTTTTTTTCTTTTCCCTGTGTGCTTTTTTACATTCATCGTTCCACCAAGGCACCGTTTGTTTGGTTTGCGACGTTTTGCTTTTTGGGATGTTTACCTTGGCTGCCTCTTGTATCGTGTTGATGATGTTGTCATTGTATGTGTTAATGTTGGGATTTTCTAGTTCTCTTGTGGGTTTTTTTGGCTAGGTTAGTTCTAAAATTTTCCCAATCAGCTTTATCGTTATCTTCATCTCGGTAGGATTTCAATAGGATTATACTGAACTGTCATCTGGAGGGAGATGATGATGGGGAAGTGGTAGCTACCTAACACCAGTTAGTTATTTGTGCTAGTTTGGGTGTACAAATGGTTAGGTCGATTGCTGTAAGAGCGCCATCCTCAGGATCCAGTCTAGTTTTAGATCCATCATTGAGGATGACCAGGTTGGATTCAGCAGTCCAAGCTTCTACCAACCTGCCTCAATTATCCGTTTTATCTCCTTCCCATAGTTCGTTGTGCGTATTGAAATCCCCACAGACTATAAGATTTCCTGTTGGAGTTTGAGAGATTTGTCAGTAGGTATTTAGTTTCATTGGGTTGACACTGCCTGGGTCATAGATATTAAAAATTTTGATCGTTGTTGATCCGAAGTTGACTAGGACAGCCAGCATTTCGAATGTTTCGCTGACGTCTATTGAAGTTGGAACTGTAATCGTCTCAGTATTGGGGAGTGTGTTTATAATGAAGATTGCTAGCCCTCCTCCTTCTTTCCCATTAGGTCGAGTTTTGAAAATGCCTGGGAAGTATCCTGGGATTTTAGGTTCGTATTTGGAATTATCTGAGAAGTGAGTTTCTTGTAGGTAGATTATGTCCGGTTTTTGCTCTTTTGAACTGAGTTTGTGTTTTAATTCAGGGAGGTTGATGATTAATCCCCTATAGTTCCACTGCCAGATGATCATATCTTTTTTGGTTGTGCTATCCATATTTGTTGTGGAATTTAATAACTTGGTTGGTAAATGATATTGCTGCGATAGTATTTACAGGTGTTTTGTAAGTATTTGATTTAGTTGTTTAATTAGGTTTTCTATCGTTGGTGGGCTTTGGATGTTGATGGTAGTAATCGCCTTAAGCACTTCATTAAGTATATTCCATGTAATTGTTTTTTGGCTGGCATTGATTTGAGTAGTTGTTGCTTTTTGTTTGTCCTTATTTTGTTCAGTTGGTATCTAGTAGGGTTGCCTTGTGCTTGTTGTTACTTGTGCGGGGCTTGTTTTTGTGGAGTTTTTGGGAGAGTTTACGTGAGGGGGAGGGGGGATATTTTGTTGTTTGCGTTTATTGTTTTTTTGGGGGGTGGTTTTATCTGTTTGTTTGTGGGTTTTTCTGGCAGGGTTCTTTGCTTTGGGTTGTTTTATTTGGTTGTTGTTTGGGTGTTATTGTGATATTTGATTCTTGATTTACCTTTATTTTTGCCTCTTTGTAGGATAGTTGTTTGGTGTTCATTATGTCTATTATTTTTGTTTCTCTGATGGTATATGGGCATTCAGTTGCCCTGGGGTGATGTTGCCCCCGGCAGTTTTCACATTTTGCAGTAGTTCTTCTGCATGTGCCCTGGTGCTGACCCCCGCAGCTGGCGCACCTAGGGATGTATCTATATTGGAGAGAATAGTGTCCCCAATGCTGACATTTAGCACAGAACCGTGGTTTATTGACAAACGGTTCGAGCTTGTGGAAGATCCCCGATGGGCCTAATCTAATTAGGGGTGGGAGTGGCTGACTTTATTACAACCTTTGTTGTAGTTTGGCCCTTGATGTTTTTTAGTCTACATGTTCTTGCCACGTTGGTGCCATGTGTTTCAAGCTTGTTTTCCAGGGTGTGATTGTCCATATCTTTGTTGAGTCCCTTTAGTGTTAGCACCGCTTTGAATTTAGTTGCTAGCGGTGTTTTGGATGGTTCCTGTTGGGTGTTGTTTTTTTTTTTTGTCCAGGAGTTGTTTTTGATGTTTGTGAGTTTAGTTCATTTATAGCACTTTGAATTTTGTTATGTCTTGATACTTGAGTTTTGACAGGCCCTATGTGTTCTATTTGTAGAAATTTTTCTACTTGGTTCAGGGTACCGCAGTGGACAATTAGATAGTCTGTGCATGGCCAGATTAGTTGGAATTGCCCTTGATGGGCTCGTTATAGGGCTCCTGCAATACTGGTGGTACTTAATTTTAGTAGTTGGCTGCTGTTGCTGCTAATGAATATAATGTGTTCTGGGGAGTGGAATTTGTGTTTGGTTTTAGCTAGGTGGGTTTGCGTTTGATTTTTCCTTGTCGTGTTACTGTTAGTTGTAGGTTTTACTTCTACTGTTTTTGTAGTATCTTCTTGGTTTTGTGGAAGTTTAGGTATTTTTGCTACCATGGGTAGTTTCCCTTTGCCCTTGTAGTTTTTGTTTACTTTTGGGCTGACTGGGGGGTGGGGGGGTGGCATTTTCTTTTTGGTTTTTGTTGTTGCTACCACTGTTTGTTGATGTTCCTGAGGGGCCAGGTACTTGACTGTAGTGGATTTTTTCCTTTCTATTTTTTGGTTTGTAGTTATGGCAGTTTTTTCGCGATGTGGTGTGCTATTACTTTTAGGACTGTTTTGGGGGAGTTTAAGACTAGAGCGTCTGCATATGTCTTTGGGATTGTAGAAGGTACATTTGTTTGGGAGGTTATGTTCCTTGCCTCAGGGTGAGTTCGGGATGGAGTTGAGTTAGTACCTTGTGTTTTATTTAAAATACATCCAATCGGTAATTTTTTCTAGGGGGATACCTCCAATAGTGCATATGTTGGTGGTTGTATAGTTTTGTTGATAGTTGCATTTCAGCAAAGTACATGTGAATGGTGTCATCCAAATCCCCCTCGGACTCAGCGGTCTTGTTGGGGTCCTTAAATATTATTGGAGAGTCTGCATGGTGTTTTTATTTTAAATCGGCTGATGAGAAATTAATTGGGGTACTAGTTTGAAAATTTAGAGTTGTAGGTGTAACTTCTTTGACCCCTGAGTTTTGAAATTTAAGAGTTGTCGGTGTAACTTCTTTGACCCCTGAGTTTACACTGACTGTTACTTACATAATTTAAATTAGAGTGGCGTGCGCCCATACGGGTATGTGCCACTCGTTAATGTCCGCACCGTGGACTGCTAATTTATTCCTGGGGGGAAGGAATAAGATCCTCATCCCCCAAGTATTAATGCTCTCAAAGAGAGCTGCTAAGTTAGCCTAAAGAGTGTTTCTAGGTCGTGGGGCAACTGAGTCCCAAACGACCTACACTAGCCGGTGAATTGACTTGAATACTGAAGGGTAAAGTGTGAAACTTTTAACCTCATCAGCACACTCCTCAGTAAAAGAGGAGACTCGTTGGCATGCAGGTATTTCCAGACTATCTTTCTTCATCTAATTAAATGGGTCTCCAGTCCTCACATGCTGCATGTTATACCATGCACCCACATGCCACTCCGCCACAGCACCAGCTAGGGGCTATTTGCTTGAGTGGAAATGGACCCAACACCCACTCAAGTATGAATGGAATTCCAGTCTACAGCGGTACCAGGTGTCAACCAAAGCAGTTGAGACGTCAGTCGCGATCGGTCGGCGACTATGACGTCTCATCGGGGCACCTGGTGTTTGGACGGGTAGAAATTGTTCCACATCTCCGTCCATGTACAGAAGGCCGAGTATGGGAAAGGAGGAAAAGTATCTCGGCAATCGGTGCGATGGGAAGCTATGGATGTCGTCTACGCCCCAAAACGCCCGTCCATACTTATTCCAGATTTAGTCCAGTTGTATTTTTGAACAAAACCTAAAACCAATATTGTGTAAGCCAGCTGTGCAATTAGCCAGATGTCCAAAAGTTATAGAAATTTTTCCTATCGCCTAACTATCAAATGTTTTAACTAGTACAATAGTGTACATAAAAATAATCCCTAGAAAATATTGTATTTTATGTCTAAGCGACAGTAATGTTTGGAGTCAATATTAGGCATAAGATTGTAATTTTGAACGGTGATCAAAAGATCAGTTTAGGTTAAGTGGTTTGATCGAATTGGGATTCCAAGCCAAAATGGAATCCCTTCAATAATATGGCAATTTTGAGCCCTGAAAATGGCTATTAGGTCGGCAGCCTGAAAGTCTTCCTACGGTGTTCTTTATCCTGTAGCTCTGCCACGGTACGTAGCTCTTTATATGCGTCATCGGGAATTGCCTTGAACCCGTACATTTTTTATAGCTCCCTGGCAAAATCCATGAGAGCGTTGAGAGGATACTCATAGTGTCATAATGTTAAGAGAGAATGCATTGTGCAAACAGCCATTGTTGCGGGCGTGGTTTGTTGGTTCTTAACGATCTACATCCCATGTATGTAACAGAACTAACAAAGTTCTTAGCTTTTTATGGTTGGTTAGGGTTTCCGTTACCCCGCAATCTTTATAGCGTTGCACAAGTTTATTTGTCCCTCCTCCTCCTCCTCTGTATCATCACCCTCAGGTTCCACTTCGTTATCTGAATTCTGTTCCTCTCTGCTCTGTACCTCAACTGAGTCTAGTTGTAGCTGGGGTGACGTCTCAGTCTCTGCTGAATTTTCTGAAGTGGAAGGGTCCGTTTGAGCTTCTACGTCCTTCATAGTAGCCTGCCGAGAGGTGGTCTGGGTAGATGTTATTGTACTAATCATTTGGGAGCCTATGTCTAGTGTAGGTGTCTAGGTATATTGACAAATTCAATAGGAGTGTACAGGAGTGGTTAGCCGCCATATTTTTCTCAGGTTTCCTTCTCCCAGTACGTTTCCTTTTGCTCTTCTTTTTGGCAATACCATAGTCTCCTAATCCCTCGATGTTTAGGTCCTCGCCCTCAGTGTTAGTGTCCCAGGTCAATAAAAGAGTTGTTCTCTTTTTTCCAACTCGCAGATTCCAATTCGAAGTTTGCTTTTTCCCTAGTGCTTTAATGCCTCTTAGGGCTGGTACTTGTATAAACTGCTATGCCTGGCAGCCATCTTGACGCCATGCTTTCCACGCTTCGTGCGCTTTGTGTTGCAGTAGTGGGTTCCATCACTTATGTCCTGCTCTGTCCAGGTACTCCGTGTGACTTGATTACACTGACTGACTGACTGACTATTGAATTATAGTGGTTATCGCCCATTAGGGCATGTACCACTGGTTAATGATCGCACAGCGACCTGATAATTTTATCCTGAGGGAAGGAATTGGAGCCACATCCCCCAGGCATTTATGCTCTCAAAGAGAGCTGCTAAATTAGCCTAAAGATGTTTCGTTGGGTCGTGGGACAACTTAGTCCCAAACGATCTACACTAGCCGGTGAATTGACTTGAATACTGAAGGGTAAAGTGCGAAACTTTTAACCTCATCAGCACACTCCTCAATAAAAGAGGAGAGTCGTTGGCATGCAGGTATTTCCAGACTATCTTTCTTCATCTAATTAAATGGGTCTCCAGTCCGCCCATGCTGCATGTTATACCATGCACCCACATGCCACTCCGCCACAGCACCAGCTAGGGGCTTTACTTGAGTGGGAATGGACCCAGCACGCACTCAGGTATTTCAGTTTACAGCGCTACCACCAGGTGTCAACCAAAGCAGTATGAGACGTCAGTCGCGATTGGTCAGTGACTATGACGTCTCATCGGAGCACCTGGTGTTTGGACGGGTGGAAATCGTTCCACATTCCGTCCATGTATAGGAGTCCGAGTGTGGCAAAAGAGGAAAGTGACTCGGCAACTGGTGTGAAGCCAAGCAATGGACGTCGTGTACGCCCCAAAAACGCCGGCCCGTACTTATTTCAAATTCAGTCAAGTTGTACTAATGGACAAATCCTAAAGCCAACAATGTGTAAGGCACCTGTGCAATTAACCAAATTAAAATAAGTTACAAAATTTCGTTGTTAATAACATTCAAAGTTAGAATTTAGTGTACAAAGTGTACATAAAATTAACTAATTTGTACCGATCAGATAAGTCGAAGTGACTCATATATGTTGCATGACGCATAATAAATACATTGAAAATTTTGACGGTGGAAAAAAGGATCAAATTTGGAATACAACATAGAGATATTATCAAAAGAAGTTTTCAAGCCAAAATGAAAACCTATACATTCACCCAATCAAAACTGAAGGTTACTCGGCCTTTTCATGCCGAGTCCATGGACGTTTTGGCTCTCCGAGTATGATCTACACTGGAACAGGCTGGCGGTTATCCTTGGTCTCCGGCCTCCCACATAGCCTCCGACGAAGTCCGCCATGTCCGTACTTCAGTCTTGAATTTTCGGCCAGCATAAAGTTGACTACAATGCGCCAGTCGCAGTTCTAGTTGTTTCTTAGCCTATGGGTGGGATGGTGAGTCCCGGGTTGGTAACTGGGTCGCCGTGGGCTGCAAACACATACACGGGCCACGCTTCTTTTTCTGCTACTTTAATAGATAGTCGTGGCCCATGTGCTGCATGTTTTTTCCACTCCCTGTTCCACCACGTGGTGATAATGATACTCCCTCCTCGTCCCTCATATGGCAACGCAGGCTTGGCGTCCCGATGTTGCTGGCTCGACGTCCATGAATGATGAATGATGATTACACTGACTGACGATCGCAGCGCCTTATATGCCTGGAGCAAGGACGTGAAGAAAAAAATCCCCTGACACCAAAGCTTGAATGAATGAAAAATTAAAGTCGCTTACGTTATCTTATACGAGCTTTTGCGACTAGTTAATGCTCGACTGTCGAGCTTTTTAATTGTTCTGGGTTGTAGGAATTGATGGAGCCACTACAACCCAGCGTTTATGTGCGAGTGTCGCAGTTGTACTAATGGACAGTTCCTATTACCAATAGTGTGTTAGCCACGTGTTTAATTATCCAAATTCTTAGTTAGTTTTATGAATTTTTCCTATCACCTGTCTATCTAATTATATCTAGTGCAATAGTGTACATGAAATAGTTTCCTAACAAATTTCTTTTTTCTATGTGTCTAAGCGACAAATGTTGATTTTCAGTCAATATTAGGTATAGATATAAGGATTATAATTTTGACCGGCGACCAAAGGATCAAATTAGGTATTGTTAGTTTAATCAAGTCGGGATTCCAAACCAAAATGGAATCTCTTAGTAAATGGCAATATTGACAGCCCTTAAAAGGGCTGTTACGTCGGCAGCAAGAAGGTTTCCCGGCGTCTCTCTTCAGTGCAAATCTTGGCCGCTGTACGTGGTTCGTCATAGGTGCCCTCTGGTATTGCCTCAAAACAATAGAGCTTACCTATTTCTATGGCGACATCGATAAGGGTAGAAAGTGGGGCCTTGCGGTACGCTCTATCGTAGTAGTCATGGAGTACACCTTCGCCAAAGCATCATTGTTGTTGCCTGGGATTTCTAATATTCAAAACTCTCCAGCCCACATATTTTACTGCGCATGCGAAGTTGTAGGCTTTCTTGTAGCTGCATATGGCCTCCTCTATTCCTAGTCTTTTGTAGGGTTCTGCCATTTCGTCTAATATTTCATCCTCCTCTTCCTCACTCCTTAAGGGCGCCTCTTCGTGGATAGAAGTTTCCTCAATTTCTTTGTCTTCTTGTTCAAGTACTGAGGTTTCGGACGAAGTAGCTAAGTCTGTCTGGGTGCCCAAGTCCTTCCTGTGTTGCTGCCGCGTCTGGGTGGATGTATGGGATAACTGCTTCTGGGGTATTTGTAACGGCTGTGGGGGTCCTGGTGTCTTGTTAAGAGTTGTAGCTGGAGTAGTCGAGTGGTTGGCCTCCCTAGCTTGGACTGCTTTCCTCCTCGCATTTCTATTCCTTTTGCTTCGTTTCTTCACAAGTTCATAGTCCCCGGTTTCGTCGCTATTTAATTCCAATCCTGTGCTGTTATCCCATACTAAGAGAAGCGTAGTTCTCTTAGCTCCAGCTCGCAAACTTCAATTTGTCGCTTGCTGTTTACCGAGTGCCTTAATGGCCCTCAGTGCTGGAGCGGGTATTACTGCAATCGCTGGTATCCAATTTGGCGCCATGGGGTTTCTTTGTTCTGCAGTACTGACTTCCATCACTACGTGTACTTTGTACAGCTTCTCCGTGTGACTCCTCCCCACCAAAACTTACGATACCGCTATTACCATTACATGGAACGCGCGGACCTAAAAGAAACACTCACGTTGACTTTTTTTACTTACAAACACAGACATGCACTATTGGAAAAGACAGAGAAACAAAGTGTTTATAGATACACTTCTATCTTTTAAGCATAAAAACACAATTTTAATTTGGGCAATTGCATTAATATCTCATTTCGAGAGTGTAGAGGTAGCCCTGAAAAGGGCTGTTGTGCTCACGGGGAGTGATGGCAATCTTTTATTGTCTAAGATTGTGTCCCCGTCTGGCGACAGGCTTTCCTGCAGGATACGGTCTGCTTCTTCGGAAAGAGAAAGAGAACTCTTTCGAGTCTACTCGGCAGTCGACAAAACCTCTGTCTGGTTCCTGCTGCTGTTGCTGATCTTGTTGTTGCTGTTCTCTCTGCTGCTTCTGAAGTCTGTACCTCTCTGTCCACTCTTCTTGTTCTTTCTTGATTTCTTCTCTGAAGACCTCTTCTATCACGTCTTCTGTCACTTGCAACATCCTGACATTCTCTATCTCTTCAGGCTTCGGTATCAGGTTTTGCCTGACACGATGTAAATTCACATACGCTTCATTCAGTTTGGCTAGTCTTGAAGGCATCTTTGTAGGTTGACGAGACAGCAATCGATGGTCAGGCTGGAGACTGCCCAGCTTTATATGGCTCAAACGCGGACGCAATAGAAAACATTCCTACTGGGTTTTTGTTGGGTCGGAACGCAATGATAGCTAATGTCATGGTGAGGGATAGAGAGAGAAGTCAAAGAGCATATATTCAGTTGGGTTTTTTTAAAACAAACGACAGACACATTTTTTTCCAAAACACAAAATTTTTTTATTCAAACAAACAACTAACAATTTATATAACATCAACAATTTTTTTATTTAACAAACAACTAACAACTAATAATTAATAATAATATCAAACAAATTATTTTTGACAAGGTTTACAACGTTGTGAAGTTAAGTTAGATTTCCACTGATGGAAGTCATTAGGCCATTGATGTACATTACGTTTGCAAGCTAAAGACAAAATATAGCCATAACAGTCACAAAACCATCGATCTACTTTCTCATCGTTTCTAGAAGTCACTAAATGTTCTAAAAAAAATCCAAGACTGCGTTGAAGAAGAAAATACACACAATATTGTCCACACACCATGGAATCTGTGCCTTGTAATTTCACATTATTGAATCGTGTCGTCTGGGCATATCCTCTCATGAAGTCGATGATGTCGTCTTCCAAAGGTGGTAATCCATCCGAATCAAAATGCTCCACACAACCCTCTTTAGGGAAGTAGACGGCAACCCAGTGGGTTCCTGGGAGATGACTCTTGTCCGTGTTGATGACATAAGCTTGATGGTCTTGAGGTTTGCGACGAGGTAGTTCATCTTTAGCGCACACGACAGGATTCCAAGAAGCAGTGTACGAACTGTTGTTCAAAGGTAATAAAGTTCCCAGGTATCCGTTTTTTGTTTTGTTGTTTATTTCACAGGCAATGATAAGTCATCAATTAAATTCTGACTTTTTGCATCAAAATCTCTGACAAGTAACCGTCTCTTTGCTTCGTCTCTGCACTCTGGGCTAAGACAGCTTCAATGCGATATATCTCCAGAGTAGTCAGTGGAGGGCAAGAATGATCACGCAAGTCTTTATACCACTGATGCAACACTACTTCTTCCGAGATGAGACCCCAAGCATCGTCCAGATATTCATCCAGTTTTTCTTCTTGACTCATCAGCAGAAATTTATCACGTTGAATTTGACTGGGATGATCGTTTTGACATCCATAGCAATCTTTCTTGACTAATTCCGTAATTTTATCCGCCAGGTGTTTGCCAAAACAGGACACTAAATGTTGTTCTTGTTCTGGCTATTTGGATGTAACCACCACGTCCTCTTCGTCTTTGTCTTGGGGTTCTGCCTCCACGGTATCCTCCCATTCCATTTCCAAAGATTCTCCAGTTTTCAAGGAGGGATAAAAGTCTTCCATAGTTTCTAATAGTCTAGAATGACTTCTCTCAAACTGTTGATTTCTGTGGTATTATCGAATTCGGCATACATGATGACGTTCACTGTCTTGCCTAGAGCATCTGCAAACTGAAGTTCCACACGAATCTGACCGGATTGTATAGGGTGGAAATGTCCCTCGTCGCTGCCTTGGCCTAGAGTGAAATCAAAATCCCAGAAAGTGTAACCTCATAATCGTCGTACGTAATGCCGTGGTTGGTGTTGGTCCCTACCTGTCCGGTAGCTTCGTAAAGGGACAAGTACGATCTCAAGTAATTGTTTTGTTTAAAGTCAGGTTCGAAGGGTCTGGTACAAAAGGACTTGTATCTCGACTGACATCGATTTTGGACACGTTGTGGTGGTAAAAGTTAAAAGGATTTTGATTGTGGTTCCGTTGAAGGCTTCATTGGTCACGATACCAATGATTAAATGTTTGGGTAACTGTCCTTGGAACAGATGATCTTTGGTCATGGATCGCTGTCCAGTGGGAATGGTGAAGATTTTCACTTTCACGCGTCGTATAGGATACTTGGTGGTCGTTCTGCTCAACATGTGACTGATGTTGCCCACTTTAGGTAACACTTCCACGCGTCGCACGTAAAGTCGGGCTTCTTGGATGATGGTTTTGTAAGCGGCATCTGTATCATATATCAAATGGAAAGCGGCACTGCTGAGATTCAGTCTCAGGCGGACATCCTCACTGTTCAGCAAATACTTCTCTTGCAACCCCATGTCCAAATGCAAGCGATCCATCAGTTCTAAAATTTTGTTGGGTCCTTTGATTTTGTTTCGTCGTTCTATAAATCCCACATTTTTTGGATTTTTAGATATATCCGTTTCGGTTTCGTTAAAGCTACCTGCCGAGTCAGGTTTCCATACCACGCAAGCATCCAGATGAGTGTTTTTGGCTTCTGTTCCGTACGTCAAGAGATTTTCCAGGTACGCTCGGTAAGGGTAAGTATCCATGCTGCTGCTGACTAGTTTGTTATTCAAATACAAATCCACTCCATGGAACAAGGCCGATTTCAACATATCTCCTAAACAATGTCCTCGCTGTCGAGCGACGCCTCGGTACACAGGATACATGACTTACAAGTCGTTAGGCAATCGTTTTCGAAATTGGAGTTTCACCGTGACTTTCCCTTTCGTGAATGCAATATTTTGTCCCAGATCTCCTTTTATAGCAATGTTGACAGTGTTGAAATACGACTTACTGACAGGCAAATAGTGAGATGTACAAATTCTCGGTGAACGCGATAAGTGTTTCCACCTTCCTCGTAAGCGTTTGTGGCAGAATCCACTTTGAAAGGAATGACACGCAGTAACGGTACGGAGGTGTGTCTCAAAACGTTGTACTCCAGCACATGGGAGTACACAAAAATCAAATTAAATCCTTGGTTCAGTTCTACAGAGAATCGAAAAAACTGCGCATAATCCAAGTTGTTGGCAATGATTGGCAGGTTTTTACCATTGGTCACCTTGAGGTTTCCACCCAAATTGGCAAACAATTCAGGACAAAATATAATGCCCAATATTTTGTCATCCGAAAATTTCATCAGTAGGCGACGAGCCACTTTATGGTACTCAATGGTGACACTTTTTCTGATTTTCTCCAAGGCCTTGCCAAACACCACATGGAAACTGGCAGAAATCGTGCTCCCCAGATGTTGACCGCTAAAATAATAGCCTGCAGAAATTTTAAACATATAGATGTACCGTGGAGAAGTGGGGGACACTTGTCGTTTTATACTGTCATCTACAGTTTCATTTTCATTCAAGTACTGTTGCAGTTGGTCGGTCTGAACTTCGACCTCAAATCTGTTTTGTTTTTCAAGGACATTTATGACTTGTGTAGGGTGAATGATTTCCACCAAAACCACTTCCCAATGGGCTTCGTCATCCAGTTGGATGGCCTGAGGTAATTTGGCCGTGAAACAGCATAAGGTGTTATTGGGAAGCACCTCCATGGAACTGTCACTGTGTAACGTCAAGTAAAATTGGTTATTCACAATTCCAGAGTTCTAGTGTCCGAGGGGTTGCTGGAAGTCAGACGAGTGTCTACAAGAGGATTGTTGTGATGGTTATGGTGACTGTTGGAAGGGTGACTGACGTTAGACGCAAGGCTCCTGTTGCTCCCGTTAGTGGAATATTTCAGGGACGGATTGGAAAGAAGGTAACCGATGCAACTGCTCAGTAAAGTGGTCCACAATTGTTTGTTTCCTTGTTGCAAACTCAAATTGGCAATGGCAGCACCGATGAAACAATACACCACAAAGATTTGGCAGAAAAAGACGATTTGCGTTTAATGCACACGTTCTCCATACCACACACACAAGGGTTGCTTTTGTAGATCTTGCACAGAAGAACTCGAGGAAGGAGTGGTCACTGGTGTAGTGGTAGCGGTTGGGGTTGTGTTGAAGGGCACGATGGTCACTTCTTTTAATAGTCGATGATTTGCAAAGCGTCGATCCAAGAGTCAAAACTCGGCGGATATCCTTTCCAATGTACTTTGACTTCTTTGACACGATGTTTTCCCACTTTACGAGTTCTTCGATCGAGAATGCTTTCGACATCGTACACGTCATCTTCTTTTCTGGTCACACGTTATAACTCGGGCAAGTAAAACGTTCATTTTAACACTTTCCCGTTCATGTCTTCCAATTTATAGACGGGAGGATGACGGCCACGCACTCGTTCAGTGACTCGAACGTGCGTTTGGTTTTTCCAATCTCCTGCTGACAACACTCCACCTTTCTTGGGGACAGTCACCGTCGGGGGCGTACCAAACAGGCGCTCAAAGACAGTAACTTCGTTGTCGGGAGTCACTTCTCGTGGGGGGGGGGGGCACGTCCGATGTTCCGATGGTAAGATTGTTTGTACGCTTGGACTAGGTGCGGCAATACCTCGATGTACTTGAGAGTGTGTTGATGCGTAAAAATATTTCCACATGCGTTCTTTCAAGGTGCATTGAAAAAGTTCCACGATGCTGGCTTTTTTGGTTTCGGGATTCTCGGTGGTGAAAAAATGAATGTCACGTTTTCTTCAATTCTTTTTGGAAAGCTTGGTTCAGAAATTTGGTGCCTCTGTCGGTTTGCCATCGAAGAGGGTGACGCCCGCTTTGTTTCAACACCAGTTTGAGGGCTCGCACTAACTCACTGCTCGATTTGGAAGTCAATGGCACGACCCAGGCAAATTTGGAAAAGACGTCGATGACAGAAAACAAATATTTGTAGCCACGATTGTAGGTGGCCAAATGTCAGACATCGGCTAAATCAGCTTGCCATTGATGATCGATACCCTCCACTCGGGTGCGACTTCTGGAAAATTTTCGTCAAATGGGTCTGTGTAAGGTATACGTGGCTTGTTCTTGTAACCATCGTTTCACTTGAGGTAAACGGACACTTTTCAGTCGAGTTTTGGCAGCACGATACAATTTTTGAACTCCTCTGTAACCTGCAGGATGGAATGGATCGTAATAAATGCTGGCTAACACCATCTCCATTTTTTAATAAGTTATCCACTCTTCGCTCATGCAACTCTGAATGGGACGAGGGGGTTGTTTAGAAACGGCTTTACGTGTCCGATGTGCCATGGGAGTAATAGCTGAGGGTGGTGGTGGTGGTGGTGGCGGTAATGGGATGGCTCTGGTTTTTTTTTTTCCTTTTTTCACTTCTGGTTTCCCTTCTTTCTCTTTAACTTCTGTCGAAGGAGGAGTGGACATCATTTTTTAAACCCATGCTTTAAGTTCTTCTCGTTGGGGTGTAGAGGAAGGGGTCAACAAGGACGCTGCAATCTTACTAGGGATGGGAGCTGCTGACGGTGTTTGAAAGACTTCTCGTGCCTTTTCTTCCTCATGCATCCGTGGAGCTGCGTCTGTCTTGACTGCTAGGGGTGGTGGTGGTGGTGGTGGTAGTGATGGACTTTTCATCAGAGTCTTAAAATCTTTCAGTGTTGGCAGAGCTGTTTCGTCTAAAGCTCTCTGGTGAAAGAGTTGCAGTCGTTGCAACAATTGACCGTGCCGTTGCGATTTGACCGTGCCGTTGCGATTTTGCCGTTTCTGACAAATCGCTGTGATCCATCAACGATTGCAATTCGTGTTGTAACTGGGACATCTCGGTCAAATGAGGATTGGGAGGTAGATCCGGTTTCCTTTGTTGATGCCAACGATGGTGTTCCATCCATTGTTTGTAAGGTACTAAAGCCAGTTTTCGTCCTTCTATCGGATTTTAATGATCACGCCTGAGACCTTTTGATTCCAGAGGTCCCTTTTATCCTCTTGACCCTTTTATCTTGGAGCTATGGCAGGTAAAACACTTCCCAACATACCCAACATAGGTGCCGCTATTACTTTGGTAAGAAGTGGTAACAGGGGTAAAATTCCTCAGCTTTGCACCAACATGTTTTTCTTTTGACGAATGCGTATTTTCTTTTGGACCATTTGGCGAAGAACGTGTCCATGTTTGGCTAAGCATTCGTTCTGATGTTTAGACAAAGGTATCGTTCCTTTCAAGCCATCAGACAACATTCGTTCTCGGTATCGATGACGTCTTTGGAAACGGTTTGATGAGTATTTTTTGCATGGGTGGAGAAGCTTTAGACAGAATGGACAACATGTCCCAATGTTTGACTAAACGAGGAGGGAGTCCTTTCCTTTTCTTTCCTTTCTACAAAATTACACTAACGTCAGTGACTTGGCACACAGCCTTTTATCCTTTTTTGGATTATCGCTTCGTCAAAAAGGTGACGATTTGTTTTCCAAAATCGCCAAAGAGTCCTCCTCTTTGGTGGCTCCTCTTTTTCTTTGAACGACTGTGCCTTTTCTGAGGGTGACGTCGATGCTTGGCTAAGTGTTTTTTTTGATGACGTCACTGTCCTTTTCTTTTTCCATTACCTTTCTGGACAGGAGAACGACGATAGTGACGGTGTGCACTTCTTTGAGGAGACA
>JAECUM010039984.1:0-31284 GCA_016617855.1 Megalonaias nervosa | reverse complement strand
CAGTTGGTAGATACTGACACAGATACAGACAGTTGGTAGGTACTGACACAGATACAGATAGCTAGTAGATACTGACACAGATACAGACAGTTTGTAGATACTGACACAGATACAGACACAGACAGTTTGTAGATACTGACACAGATACAGACACAGACAGTTGGTAGATACTGACACAGATACAGACAGTTTGTAGATACTGACACAGATACAGACACAGACAGTTGGTAGATACTGATACAGATACAGACAGTTGGTAGATACTGACACAGATACAGATAGTTTGTAGATACTGACACAGATACAGACACAGACAGTTGGTAGATACTGACACAGATACACACAGTTGGTAGATACTGATACAGATACAGACAGTTGGTAGAGACTGATACAGATACAGACAGTTTGTAGATACTGACACAGATACAGACACAGACAGTTGGTAGATACTGACACAGATACAGATACAGACAGTTGGTAGATACTGACACAGATACACACAGTTGGTAGATACTGATACAGATACAGTTGGTAGATACTGACACAGATACACACAGTTGGTAGATACTGATACAGATACAGACAGTTGGTAGATACTGACACAGATACAGACACAGACAGTTGGTAGATACTGACACAGATACACACAGTTGGTAGATACTGATACAGATACAGATACAGACAGTTGGTAGATACTGATACAGATACAGACAGTTGGTAGATACTGACACAGATACAGACAGTTGGTAGATACTGATACAGATACAGATACAGACAGTTGGTAGATACTGACACAGATACAGACAGTTGGTAGATACTGATACAGATACAGACAGTTGGTAGATACTGATACAGATACAGACAGTTGGTAGATACTGATACAGATACAGACAGTTGGTAGATACTGATACAGATACAGATACAGACAGTTGGTAGATACTGACACAGATACAGACAGTTGGTAGATACTGATACAGATACAGACAGTTGGAAGATACTGACACAGATACAGATAGTTTAATTAATTATCTGAAGAAAAACAATTATTGTCATATTACCGTGAGCAGTTTCACCAAAATTTGATAGAATTAAAAAATATATTTAACTTGTATTCCGTTGGAAAATCTCAGACAGACCCTGTCCAGGCTTAGATGTGTATCTGGACAACTTACAAATGAATATGAATGGTTTGAAAACATGTATAGAAATCAATGAATCTGTCAAATTTGCAATCTAGATCCAATCGATGAATAATATCACTTCTTGCTTGTATGTCATGCTCCAGATCAATATGGAGGTTCATTACCATACTAATCCCACATTACAAACATTTCAGACTGTATCGCCAAATGCACCAACTGGAATGATTAATACATCGGCAATATTTGTATACATTGGTTCGGAAACAAGAAAAGCGATAGATGATTATAGGTTTTCCAATAATAGAGGGTACTTTTTGTTCAAATACTTTTTATCAATGTAAAATGTCATTCTAAATTCCTCTTTCGATGTAAATTATTTTGTTATTTATTGGTTGCATGCTCTTCCCGATGTATACACACTGTAAATATGTTAGGCTATGGCGAGAGTCCGATATCGTACGTACCAACAAAGAACTAGAATACTAAGCTTAAACATAGGAAATACCTCATCATAACCGGACGCCTTTCTATACTAAGATGAGTACAACGATACTGGGCAGAATTCATTTAAATAAAGAAGAAAAAAAACTCTTTCTACTTGTATGTACTTTCTCAATTGATTCTCTAAATAAGATTTTTATTCACGGCGTAAATTTATGTTTCATTGATTTAGAAAATGAGAACTAGAAATATGCACCCAACTACATGAAAGTGTTCGTCTGAAAAATCGATATATGAGAAAATGTTTGAGAACAAAAAGGATTGAAGTACAACTAAATTTTCTGTTTTGACGTGCAATTTATATATTGCTTATAGGCTGGCTTGACCCATTTCCGGGTTTTAACCGAGAGCGAAGCTGTAGGCAGATACTGTCAGTTACATCCATTGACAATGGGCAAATCTGGGTCCATCCACGTGTTGAAGCCAGGAATGCGCAATGTCATTGTCAATATAGGAGGTTTGTATTAGACTCCATGGAAAGGAAATTTAATTGTATTTCCCAGTAGCAGCAGAGAGGGTAAACAGAGGGATATGGCGGTAGAGCGGGAAGTTTCCCTGTGGAAAAAAAAAAAATATGTGTGACAGGCCTTTATAAGAAACTTGTTACTAAACCCCGTTACTCAATCTGATGCTTCTACGAAATTTTGTTATGTTTCAATGAAGTATTATTTTATTTAACACCAATTACCAAATCGGGGAATAAAAATATATTTTTTTGTGATATTAGTTACAAAGGGGGTGAACCGAGGTCAGACTGGGTGAATATGACCTGAAAAAAAATATACAAGGCCCTGTTTTCGTAACCGGCCTGTTATTAGCCCTGTTACTCAATTCTGAGATTTTGTTATGTTTCCAGCAAGTATTATTTTATTAATTCCGGCTCGATTCGCTTCGTAACTAGTGTATACGGGGTTCTTTCTAAACTCATCATTATCACTAACTTGTTCAACTGATTCATCACTAACTTGTTCAACTGATTTTTCACTTACTTGATTGTCTAATTCATCGCTAACTTGTTCAGCTGATATTTCACTTACTTTATCAGTTTGTTTTTGTTATGTATCTCTCGATATAATCTTGTTGATTTTTTTATTTTTAAATCGTCATCTGCATTCGTTATATCAAAGTATCGCGTGAGCGCGCGGTATTTGTTGCCACCACAAGCTACGCTAATTTGTGTTACTCCCTTGACTCCGATTCAACTTATCAAACATGGACTTGCCTCTGTGCTTCCTTGTCGAACACTGTATAAATGAACTCCGCAATAATCACCTCTGCATGATTTTCCACATGGTGTTACTGAACCAACCATCAACCAACGACAAGTATTTTAAGTTTGCGATATTTATATAATACTGATATTGTTTAATTAAAAAGATGTTCATTTAAAGAAAAGTAATTCATGTAACAATGGATCGATGGACAGAAGCTAGATTAATGCAACAAAAGTATCAAAATCTCACAAGTATCGAACTACCGCTTGCAAAATCAAAAACAGATCTAAAAATTATCTCCCAAAAGATCAGCAATCACTAGATTAGTTTATAAGGTTATCAACGATTGAGCCATCAACATCAAGATTTGATTCTGACCGACTGAACGATAACAGAACAATTACCATTTGAACTACAATTACACGAAATAATCAGAATGGCCAAGAGCGAGTTTTACGATGATGGCGCGACTTATGTTTGGTCGACGTTTAAAATAGATGGTGGTTGCATATTTATCGATTCAACAATGACTCACAGATTCGCAGATAAAAGAATTCATCGCCTACAAGACAACAAGAAGTATTTTTTTCAGGATCAAATTTATTATTGAAGAACCCGGGCAAGATGGATCAAACATGGATCATACATGATAAATTAGAACCGGTTAAACAATCACGATCAAAGTCAGTTGTCATCTTGGATAAAAACTCAAAACCGGGTATACTCATTGGCATTGATAACCCCTACTACAAGAACGCGTATCCTGCTACCGCTGTAGTTTACGCGATTTATTATCTAAAACACCTGATCTCTAACTGTTCTTGCTCCAATGAGGACAGGGACATTCAACTGTGTCACTCAACTATTTATTGAACATTTTGTAAATTCAAGTCGTGGAAACAGATTAAATGAATCGAGAATTTAAAAAAAAAATAATTGGGAAAAGTTTATCAGTAATAATGGTGCTCGTATAGATGACATCGCCGAGTTGGAAAAATTGTTAATGTTTCCCATAATTGTAAAAACAATAACGAATGATGTTTTATATAACTCTAACAAATATAGAACAGGTGGGACACCAATCACGATAATAGATCATAACGCTCTTGCGTGGACTGAGTCAGTAACAAAATTTCCACGAGAAAACAAAACAAAAAAAAACAATAAGATATTACAATGGTGATGTTTTTGAAGAAATCTACAACATCAGTATAAACGATCCCGTGTCTGTTTGGTTGTTTCAGAGTGATCTAGATTCACAATCTGATTAGTTTGTGTCACCGTCTGGCGTTCTTTATCGAAAAGAATCGCTCCAATACATGATGAAACAAACTGTGTTAAAATAAGACACCAACATAGATGAATAACTCTTTAATTGTTTTACGGTGTCGTCGTTGTTGATCACATTGCACAACAAAAAAAAATCAATGGTGTCCAACACTAAAGGAATTTCTCGACGATATGTCACGGTCCTGTTTCGAGATTGGCCATGGAGATCTCTGGAACACAAAATACAATTCGCCGATATGATGTCGGTTGATAATGTCGCTGATTATCCGGTTGCATTTCCTGGTCTTGGTGAGTGTAACCCGTATTTTGAACGATTCGTCCATCCGACACATGAAATGACCTGAGTTGCAATAAACAGACCACTGCCCAAGATTTATCTTACTGGATTGACGGAGATTGAATCATTTGATTTTGCATCAAATGGTAATCCGGTTATACCAATTTGATTTGGTCGACACTTTAACAAACCGGATACAAAAATTAATCTAAATGATTGTTGTGCAAAAAATCAACCTGGTTGGGCTCCGATAGTGTTATTAAGATATTTGTTAGATAGTGGTATTTTAACGTCGTTAACAGTAAAAATTTTATACATCAGCGAAAATTTTATACAACCCACAAAAATCTATCTGGTTACCACGTGATGACACAACATCTGACAAAGATATCTGCATAAAAATCTTTGGTAAATTTATACAAGGTCATCGTCCAACAATAAACGTCGTTGTACACGATTAGTTATGGACAATGTGGAACTCGATTTTATAGCAAAAGATACTACGACGCGTGATGTGTTTTCCACAATGTAGCATGTTAACACAAGCGATGGAACAATTATTGGCATTATTGTTACTTACAACGACGGCGACTCTCCGCAGTTTAATTATCTTAGATCACCAATATTCGCCTACGCGTCAATAAACCTGTTATAGATGATTAACCAGTTTCCAGCGGATGCTGTTAGAGTCGAGACAGATTCATTTTATATAACTCGATCGAAAATGGATCTTGTGAAAGTATTTATTGATGACGCCAAAGATGATAGTTGGGGTAATTGGAGAATAAGGTGTAAAGAAATGTGTAAATATTATGAATCAGCTGACGTTAAAACACCAGAGATTTATTATCGCAACAATAATTTATCAGATCAGTCAACAGTGCAGTCAGTAAATGATCCAATCGCTATACATAAAATAGTGTATCTTAATGGTCCTGGTGGTTCAGGTAAAACAACACGCGCTATAATTTTTTTTAAGTCGGCTGCCTCGGACATGATTGTGCTAACACCAACTGACCACCTTGCCAGAGAGATGAAACAGCGTGGTGTCAAATCGTGCACATATCAAGCTTCTTTCGATGGCGTGGAAATGCGTGGGTTCCGGCACGCGTGGGACAAAAGCATATACAGAGCCAGTTTGATCTTGATGTTGAATTTATCATGACGCTGAAACAACTACAAAATAATCACTGCACCTACTGTAACACAATAATCCTGTGGCAATATTTTCCTAACGACGTACGACAGTGTACCGTGGACAGAACTGGTAGTAGACTCAGCCACATACGCGAAAATGTCGCTCTGACGTGTCTTGAATGTAACAGACATCGAGAAGCTTCGCACCTCAGAGCTAGTGACCTGAGGCTGAGCCCCTGCTAGCAAATTCAACTTGCTGGTAATTGGGTATCTTCAGGAATTACCTGCAATTGTTCGCTGACAAATCCACGTTCAGTAGCTGTTGAATCTAGTCTGTAGATTGCAGGACGGCCAGTAGATCTTACCACGCTGGAAATAGTATGTGTGGTTACACTCCAGATTAGATCTGTCGCACTTGCTGCACCACCCTAAAGTTCACCGGGTTCATATAAATACATGACTGTTACGTTACTGCTCAACAATGGTTGTTGTAATTGATTTCCTGGTGAATTTCGTCTAGGTATGTGTTTCTTTGCGATTGCCTTTATGGGTTTCATGTTAATTTCACGAATGACTCCGTTGTTTAACGCGGCCACCACGTGAGGTAGTCTCGCAACCCATTCACGAGATCTGTCCTTGCTCAGTAATTCCTGCACGTATTGATGTCCAAACAGTTGCTGTGCAAGTGTTTTATTAAATCGCTCAACGCGTGCCTGATAATGATTTAACGCGGTGTGTCCATGTCTGATTTTAACATTATGTTGTTGCATCAGCGTCGTTACTGCACCGAGAAATTCGTTGCCAGTATCAACCTTTAGCAACTATGGCAAATGTAACTGTTCGCGTGAATAAATTCATTCAAATGCGGCTGAGACTTTAGTTGCTGTTTTAGTCGATAGCGGCTCCGATTGCTTGTATCTGCTTGCAACGTCGACGACCGTCAGCGCGTATTTGTATGTGCACCGTTTACTTGATGTGCCAAGGACGTCATGTGGTAAAGACAATATATCTGCCTGATGAATTTCGTTTTTGGCATGCTGATATCAAACCGTCCATGCTGAATTGTTTTGGGATGTGGTAGATAACTTTGACATATGGCCTGTCGTGACAACCAGTCTGCGGCAACAACACGTGTGACCTCGACTCCATTATGTAATTATCGGACACTTAATTGCCCGCTCCTACGGCTAACTTTCCACTCCTCGCTGCACTTATCAACCAGTTAGCGAGTGATTCTCGTATGTTTTTATTCTTTATCGACTCAGCGTGTGAATCAGCTTGACGTCCGCGATATGCCGTTGTTGCAGATCAGATGGCACGCTTGATCAGTCCCATTTACTGGAAATTCACCTGAGTTTGGTTGATTTTTTTCGTCAAGTTTAACATCAAGTCGGGTCCCAGGCCCATAATAATTATGTCCGGTGAGATGTTTTTCTCCTGGGTACTTAGCCCATGGCGTTCCTGGTAATTTTCCGAGTGTATCAGCAATATCACCGCCAATCACCATGTCAGGTCTCACAAAATTACATTTTTATAATGCCGCATCTCACACACTTACCTGTAAGTCCCCACGTGTTATTTTTCAACGTGGTTGTGCTTAACCCGGTTGTATCCGTTACCGTCTTGCATCGAACACAATATGAACTCGTGACAATTAATGATACTATATTTGTACAATATGAACGTGATTGACTTTTCAGCGACACGGAACAAGCACCAGTGAAGAATCATCCAGTATTACCAAATTCCATTCGAGCTATTATAATTGGTACGTCTCGGTCTGGTAAAAATCGTTTGTTGCTCAACCTGATAATGAGGAGGCTCTAATGGGACACACTTTATTTAGTGGCGCCATCTGTGGATGACCAATGATGCTATAATGTTCTTAAGGAATTTAATGAAAGTTCAGCGGCTGAAGATGTTATTGAATTTATCACTGACATCGATGATGCGCCATCCGTCGAGGATCTTAACGGGGATATCAACAATCTATTGGTTTACGATGATGTCATGCTTGACAAACAAGCAAATCCGGCCAGCATTTTTCACGAGACAGGCATAAAAACACGGATTTCATTTACATTACATAGCGGTACACTCGAATCCCCAAAGTGATCAGAGATAACTGTAATTTTGGGGTTATTTTTAACGGTGTTAACACACACACGCTGTGAAATATTCATCAGACTAGGTGTCAAGGCGACATGGATATAAAAAGGTTTAAAACTTTTTGCACATGCTCGGAAAATCCCCGCATGGATTCATCACGATAAGTTTACACGATCCAGCAACACGTTATCGAATTGGTCTTGATAAAATTTTATATTTCAGAAATACAGTTGTTGTATAATGAACCAGGAAAATATTAGCCAGATTATCTCTGAGATTGAACAATTACAGCAAGATGGTCTCGCGAATCAACTTGATGCTGAAAAAATCAACAACGATTTTGAGATGATACAGCAGCGACGGGAAGAGGGTAGATATACACTCCCGACAGAGTATAGATTTATCAAATTACTTCAGCGCGAAATGGAATTGTCATTGGCGGATTTACACGAACAACATGAAATAGATAAATTTGTTACACTGGCAAGCGCCATTGAGGAAATACGATCAGAGTTGTCTCGACAATATGAAACAGCTATATGAAACAATATGAGACAGCTAAAAAAAAAACTTGTGTTGGAATCTGTTAGGAGTCCCGAATACGGTAAGGTGGAATAGCAAAGCCGCCGGTACCAAAAAATTTAAGAAAGACAGTTTTTAAAAAATTAACGACAAAGAAAAAATGTTTATGTTATCGATATGCACTATTTATTTATTTTTTCACGGTCTGTCACGCACATACAAACTAACAGTTAATTTTTTACTGAGTGTATCCAATAAATTGCCATCTTGGTCGGTTAGACGAAAATGTATTCGTGACACCGATGGATTATGACATCGTATATAAACAAGATCAACGGGCACCGAGACAATCAAATGACCCGGCAGGATATGTAGAGAAAAGCTGGCAAAAACATATCCCTGCTGTGCCTGCCCGTGTGATGCTTGCCCAGACGCAGTATAGCTACCCTCGACTGCGTCACAGACTAGATTTACAGAAATCGTCGATGTGGTATTGACAATGCCTGGTGATACATGACGACCCCCACCTGTTGGATCGTTGTTATGTCGGAGAATATCTGGAGGGCCTCTTAATTTGCCCCATGCCGCACAAATCTTTCGAAAATACCAGTTAATCATGTAATTGCGATCCTGCTGAATTTTATTGGCATCCAACCGGGTAGTTTGAACGTACTCAGTTGGTCTTCGGTGATCTTAAAATAATCAAGAACTCCTTTTCATAATCGCATTCACTACCGGCTATTCTGATAATTTTCCCTGTTAACAGTGAATCATCTGTATTCACACGGTTCAGATATTTCATTGAACTAATAATTTTTT
Source organism: Megalonaias nervosa (assembly GCA_016617855.1). NCBI lineage: Eukaryota > Metazoa > Mollusca > Bivalvia > Unionida > Unionidae > Megalonaias > Megalonaias nervosa. The sequence goes on along the minus strand of JAECUM010039984.1, from coordinate 22,273 downwards.
GGTTAAGATCATCATTCGGATATTCAATCACATACTGCTCAAATGGCGCTTGCAGATTACGCTATGTATTTTCATGTTCTTTCACAATCGCGCTGGCGATTTCTCCTACTTGAGGAATTGATGTGCTACTGTCCAGACGTGACCATCTGCTTCTTTCACAAGAGAAAATCCTTTCAGTGAATAATCAGATCGAGTTGGTTGTGGTGGTCCAGTATAAGCTGGCACTACCAGAGGCAATCCCAACACAGTTCTGATCGACGATTTATATATGTCAGCGGCGTAATTGGATTCCGTGGAATCCCGTGTAGATATTTCAATGGCGGCGCTCAGCGTTGGTTCGTGTCCTTTGATAGCGATCTTTGATTCTTTTCCTGTTATTGATTTAATTCTGCGCTGAAGTTCATCATTGAATTGTTCAATTTGATATGATCCTGTTGGAAAACAAACAACTTCCCAGATGGGGCCGGTTCCATTAGCGCTGGTTTTATGCGAGAATGTCAGTGAAGTATTAGCGTCTAATCCACCAAATGAATTTTCTCTGATATTTGGCCAACTATAATAAAGTCGTTATTGTGTCAGTGACCGACCATTAGGCGCTTTTATCGGATTTGGTAAACCAATATCAAATTCCGGCCGCGTTGACGTCGCTGATATCATTGTGATCGTCGGCGGCGTTGTGTTAGAGATAATCTGTTCCAGTCGTATCGTTATTTCTACTGTCATTATTATCTGTACGGCTTATTCAAATGTGGCGTTGGCAACGTTGGCACTGGTATGTTTGCGTTCTTGTAATACCGATAATAATTATCCCTAATTTCAGGAAATTCATTATCTGATACTGCACCGTCGTTTAACCCCGCTGACAATATCAATGATATATTTATGCACGCATTCGTCGCCGCGTTTATTGTATACTCGTGTGGTTTTTTATCGGGACATAATATCGAGGATACAAGCAACGCCGACAAACACCGCCGACACCGATTCCAACCACGGGCGATATCACGTGAGTCGCTGATAACGTGCCGATTAACGTCATTGTTTCAGCGACCAGAGAGGAGACCGCTCATACAACATTGTCGATGAAGATGATTCGTCTGCGATATTTTTTTTTGTTTTATCATGTGCTCGTCGATGATTTCTTCCAGCGATGCCTTCTACCTACACGCTTGATTATACCGGAAAGACTGTATGGGATTCTTTATGTTATATACTAAGTTACCAGGTGAGGTGTTTGCGCGACGAATTCCAGACACCACTGTAGGTCGTTGCGGTTAAGTCCTTATCTGCTGGTTCCAGCGTGAATGTTTCCTCGGTATTTTGATTTAACACGACTGACACATTTCCGGAAAATCTATAGGTGGAATGATACCATGGATATGTCGTAAATATATCCTAAATCGCGCAGCGCTAAACACAGAGAGCCTGTACGCCCCGGTGACCTCAGCGGTATGTTTGACGGAGCTGTTTTGTTGTGACCATGTTGCTGATCCAGACGCTACTGTGTATACCGCGTTGATGAGCGGAGTCGTATGAACAACACCACCGGTAATCTTTTTGATTTTTTTCGGCGCTGTCAACGACCTTAACGTTGGCTACCATTGGATCTCCAAAGAAATTAACGGCGACTTTATTTACGTTTTGGCTAGATTTCTCAAACGCTGTGACGTGATGATTATATTCAGATCTGAATATGGCCAATCCACCGGTGATTGTTATTAAGGAGGTCCTTATCGCGATGTCGTTGTTGTCCACGTATTCCTTCGTTGCAGCGTCATCGTCCAATTCTGGTTCTCTCAAATTAGCGATTCTCTTTCCGCTCATGCTGAGTGGACCTGTCAGTGTATCACCGGCTTTAGTAACACATTTAAAGATTTCTCCTATGGGTCCTCCGATTGATACGCTTGAGTCTTTGACTTTTCCACCATCAGTAAATACCACGATGTTATCGTTGGTCACACCTGAAAAGTCGCAGGAAAATATCGACCCATTTGATATTGCTCGTCTTTAGCCGCCCATGTTGATCCTGAAAAGCAACAGCCTCATCCGGCTCAACCCCGGCGAGAAGGCAAAAGATCAATAAGTTCATCTCGTGTTGCATACGCTGACAGATCTATGTCGCTGGGACCCTTTCGCGCAGTAGATCTTCGTAAATATCTACCATTATAAACCAATAACCTGTAAATATCTACCATTGTCAACCAAAAACCTATTTAAAACAACTGTTGTATACGACCTGGTGTGGCTCGATCATTTGTTTGCTATACAGTTTTCTCGGCAACAAGAACATTAATTTTTTTTAAATCTTCTGTAAAGGACTATATTGAATAAGGGCCATTTTCTGCCCCCGTTTTTATGGGGGGAGGGGGATTCTTGTAAATATCACAACTCTGTGTCTCGTTGTATTATTCGATGAATAAATCACCATATTCTGCGTTAACTATGCAGATAAATTTCTTTTTCATACCTAAACACGACCTTTGAACGTGGGCTGGTATGGGAAATTTAAGAGAAAAGGCTACATTTGAGCAACTTGAAACTAGAAATAAGATCTAAGCGCAGGCTTGCTCGAACAAGGTATTTACACTGATTAATTTTTTATGAAAATATTTGGGTTCTCATATTAACTTATGTGAGCACGTTTGCGTTAATCACTAAAAACTAAAAAATTCTTGAATTTTGCTGTCTATGTATCATTGTCGTTTTTTTTCCCCTGTTGCACGGTCGCTGCCTACGTATCGCTACGCGTGAGCAATTAGACCCGCATTTCTAGAGTGCGCTATATTATTTCCTTCATTATTATATTAAAAAAATTCCGGGAATAATACATATTCAGATATTTAAAAGCAATGTGATCCATTAATTTCTCTCTTTCATTCTTTCTAAATTGCATTGGGAACATGATTTTTCGAAGAGGCGCTGAATGGGCATTTGGAACTATATGTAAACAAAGACTACGTGGAGTAAACATTAAATGGAATTGTAGTTTTACGTTTCCCTTTTTTTTTTTTTTTTTTTGCAAGAGCATGCTGTAAATAATAGGATAAGTACATATATATTATTTATTTTATACATAAATAACAGTGGTTTTTCTTCATTTTCATCACGATACCGTTTGCTACGTTTAATTCACTCACTATTATACTGTAGAGTAATTCTATACACGTAATCTTTAAAATTAATCTGTCAATTTCCAAATGGAAATAACAGTTACAACCAGCGTAATTTTTCATTAATTTTTGTTCAATGGGTCTTTCTTCATATAATAACAATATTAATTCTTTAAAATTAAAGCATTAACTGGGCAAACAACAAAGGATGGTCTGCAGTTATATAAATCTGCTTCGAAGAAATGTGTCATCTGCATGATATACAAATACAACAACGTAAGCTTCAATAGCTCAAATGGTATAGCATGAGTGTGTCAAATTGACGCACCAAGTTCGAATCACCAAAGTTTTCTTTTTCTTCTTTCTTTCTTAAGAACTAATATCCATAATATTAACAGCTGTCAATTTACAGGTTTGAATTGAAATTAGTAACTGCTCAGTTTTCAAAACCAACAAAATAATCCGCAATTTGAAAATCATTTTATTTTTATGTTGTGCAAGGTAACATTTTTTATCAATATGCTATTCATCTAAAATTGAACTGTACAAGGGTTGCCAATCATGTCTGCATCATAAAATAATGGTATTGGAACAAGTGTAAAGAAGTTATTCCTCCATAATTAGATATTATAACTTTCATACAAGTTATTTATATTCAATATTTTCATACAGAATTTTCATCATTTTCCGGTGCACTCATCCACATGAAGAAAAATCGTTTTTTCTTTAGACTGACAAACATTTTAAACTTGCTTACTACATCAGTGATGTTTCTAACAATTACTGAAATTAGAAACCATTTCCAAACGGTGGGAACCTTATCTACAGTCGCGATGGAAGCCCAGTAACTGAACTGATTTATGATTTTTTTAATTGAAACTATTATTTCCAATATTTCTATGCAAAAAACCAGCAATTATTTGAGCCTCAATCATTTTAATGTTTCTAAAGTGTAATAATTTTTTGTGAGTATAATATTCGTCTGAAAGGATAGTAGAGGAGAGTAGCCAAATAGCTTTGCATCAGAAAATGATTGTGGTGGAACCAGTGTTGTGAAGCGATTGTTATTCCATAGTTATATAGTATAATTTTTTTTGGCATGTTTGTTTATGCTAAAAAAATTTAAGCCTTAATGTTTTTCCTAATCACTCCTCCAAATCAAGAAAAACTGGTTTTGGACTGAAATTAATTTTTACTTGCCTACTAAATCAAATATTTTTTCTAGAAATTACCGAAATTAGAAATTACACATTTTGTTTCCAAACAGTGGGATATATGTTGCAAAGGTCAGGAAGGAAGCTAAAGTAAGAGAATTGATTTATGGTTTGTTAATTGAAAAGGATAATGGTATTATTCCTACCACCTAACCTGCAAAAATAAATATAAACAAAACAAGTTTGTTCAATCTATTTATGTAAATACTGCATATTTATTGCAATGGCATATTTTCTTTATTTCATTAAATGATAACGTCATAACTTTATACACTTACTGATTATAACAACAGAAAATCATAAATATATTAACAATTACAGATGAAAATCTTTTATTCAAAGGACATCATGCTTGAATATAAGCACCACTACTATGATTACTCTTAGTACTATTAAAATACTACTGCAACTACTACTACTTATAATAATACATGTAATAATAATAACAGCATTAATGGGGGGGGGAGAGTTGGCGCTTACCATAACATAACCAAACAAACAAACCAAAACAATATCAAGCATACAAAATCTTCAGACCAAAACAATTCTGAAATAAAAAAAATTTCGGATGTAACATGGCATAATGGATGACAATAATTTATGATACAAAACAAAAATTAAGATAATTAGCACATAATAAGCCGATTTGTTTCTTTTTAGATACTGTTCATAAAATCAGCTTCTGGCTCCATCCCTACAAACACTGATTATAAGGAATTCGCAGGCTATGTGTATCATTATAGATTAAATACGACTGCCAAAGTTAATACTTGCAAATGTATGAAAAGCACCCAACAAATGACACTTTCAGTCACATACGAGAATTTGGTGAATGGTCTAAAACACTTCAAATGCTGCCATAAAAGGCCCACAATCAATTCAACTCCAAATTCCATCAACATCAAGATCTCGTAGACATTGTGTTGTATGTAAAAGACCATATGGGCATCAAAATCATCTTGTTAATGTCCAAATATGTGACATAACCCAGTCATTTCCAGAGTGTAGTATTTTTATAAAGTAAAATAGTAGCTGTTGCAAATTCCATTTGGAAATCTTCTACTTCACTAATGAATCCCTGCGATCTATCACTGCAACAACGAGAGTTACGTGTAGGCTCGAACAAAAGTAACAAAAGAAAAGAATGAAGTCAACAAGCTTTGCAAATTTAACAAAATAATTTATTTCCCTAGAAAACAAGGTAAAAATATGAAAAAAGGGCTTACGGTTTGTGAATATAATCCAAAAATAAATCCTAGAATTGAAAAATGTAAGTCTTATCAATAAACAGTTCTAACTGAATCCAAGTTCGAATCTCGATGAAGTTCCAATATGGAAGGCGATGACATCCTCTATAACCAGTTTGTGTTAATGTGTCAGCAGTTCCTTGTTGAGTCACCAAGAATATAATTCCGACTTTAGAATTCCGAATAATTTTTAGTAAATGTCAGTGTCCAGGAATTTCGATGAAAAAGAGTATTTTTCAGAGTGAATACATTACTGTAAATAATATTTAAAAAAAACTCAATTCAAATGGCAACAACAGGAATACCTTTCAGCCTCAAGGTATTATTTTACAACTGACTCAGAAACATTGAGCTTGAGAATTAAACCCAACTAAAACGTCATTTCAGACCCGCGTGATGGGTCACGTGATCACTCACTACAAGTCAATTAGCATGTAGGCTATAATAGTCCTAGATAAGAATCAGATTCCCACACTGGAAATATATTTAAAAATAAAGCGGTTTACAACAGAGCTAACACGTGGGCTGAACATAACCTTGGTAATAACCAATCATTTTCACTTAGTGTTTACAAAATCGGAACCAAGGTCAAGAACTAGGTCAGCTAAAAATACAATGTAACAACTATTTTGCGTTCTAAACAGGCTGAAAGAACTGAACTAAATTTACTGGGAAAAATGTCAAATCCAGTAAAACTATTATCATTACAATAAAATGTAATGAAACAAAAAGAAATTCAAAATTAACACACAAATAATTTAATTACATATACGTAACAAGAGTTTGATGAAAACTTTTCAAGTACAGATATTAAATGACTTGTACAAAATGCGAAGAAACTAATTAAAACAAAGCCATATCTTAACATTAATGTTCCTTCTTCGTTATCCGATGATGACTATTTCCACCTTTTTTGGCTTGGGATCCAATACAAGCTGAAATATTCCATGGACTCCATCAAAAGATGGTATTGTATCTGCAAATTTGGTGCACGGGTTGTTGGGTGTTGTGCCCATGTATCTAGTTTCCTATGGTTTCCTGGCTGCAAAAGATGGGTAAATAATGAGTTGACAAAGAAAGCATCACTTAGTCTCTTAAGGACGCATCATCTATTCTAGAATATGAATATGACAATGGGGAATCAAATGAGTTGTTTTTCTACACTCTCACCACTACTTTCATCAGTATTCATCTAGCTCCTTTTATGTTGTAAGACAATTGATATTTTTGTATAATTTGAATTGTCAACCATATCATGAAGTTTCCATTATTATGTCATCTTATTTGTGTGACACTAAGGAAGAGAGAATGATAATACATAACAATTGCCAGATTAAGGCCTTCCAGGGCCCTCATCACTGAAAATATTATAGCACCCCACCCCTTCTACTTCATGTGAAATTTAAAAAAAAAACAAAAAAACATCGGAAGCTAAAACAAAGGCTGGAAAATACCAGTGCTGCCACCATTCCAAATCAAAATACTCGTACATGCAGATCGAAATGATCATATATAATTCATTCAATTTATCATCAGCAAATAACTATACATTTTTTTCTGGTGCCCCTCTTGGGTTGGTGCCCAAGTATGTGATTAGTATGCTTAATGGGTAATGTGGCAGTGTACATACCACATTCAAATGAATACAAAAAGGTATATTTTGAGTGTACTTTGACTTTTTAAGTCCATGTTGGCCTGAATAGTTTATTTTTAATGCTTTTTATTCTCTCTGATGACTGTGCAGTCATTGCAAGTTCTGTCTGGTCACCTCCCAGTGTATCTAAGAGGGGTCCAAGGTTAAATACACACAAAAAAATTCGCATGATTTTTGCGTAGGAATACGGACAAACATGTCGGCCTACATGTATGGGTTGTTTTCACGTGACGTTGCAGAAAATGTGTACGCATAGATCCGCCATTTTGAGTCTCAAGCCATTGACAACGGGTGTAACGACAAGCTGTTTTCCGTAATGCCGAATTGTGGTATTGTCGGGTGTTCCAACCGCAAAGGTGTACAAAAAGATGTAAACTTCTTTAAAGTACCGAAAATTTTGACTGATCAGGGTGAAGAAACAATGAAATTATCGGAAGAAAGACGTCGTTTATGGAAGGCGGTTATCAACAGAAAGGAGACAAACTGAAGGGAGATGGGAACGAATGCTTGTTTGCTCTAAACATTTTGTCGGAGGTATGTTCAAATTAATTTTTCAGTTGCGTTATAATGTACGTTTAGCTTGAATTTTACAGACATTTTAATCCAAGCTGTAATACTAACTGATAATCTTGGTTTACAAACCAAGTCCCAGTTCAAGCAGCATGGACCAGTCGTTTTGGATAAAAAAAATAAATTACAAGACAATGTTATATTTTTTATTAAGAGTATCAGGATTATATATTGACAGTTCTAGTTATTTTCTGTTGACATATGATGACCTTTTCCTTGACTTGCATAATACATAATTTAATTCTTTTGAATGAAGTCACTATCTCAGTTGCTTTCCTTTTCTTGTTACAGGTGTTAAAGCATATTTGCATGACAGAACAAGTTCATCATGGTTGCCAACTCTAGATCTTGGTTACACAGAAATTATTTCACCTGCAATACAAGCAGCTCAAGAGAGATTTAATCCAGCCAGCCAGCGGAAACACAAAAGAAAGATTTCAGATGCAGTATCATCTCTATTAACATTGAAAAGAGGTGCATAGAATTCGCGGACAATAATGCCAGTGGCAAATCAGAATGTGCTGAGAATACAGATAAACAGAATGACAGTACATGTAATGATCACAAAGTAATGGAACATGCGTTATTTCAGCCTGCATATCATGATGAAGAAATATCAAGGGCAATGGGCATCGAAACTGACTTGACAGTCGAAGCAATCAAACAACTGTAAGATGATAACAAGTCCAGACTTATCGGAGGCAAAAAAATGAACAGTTTGATTTTAAAGGACTATACAACCTTCTATCTTACGTTGACAATTCTGAACAAGTAGCATTTTACACGGAATTGCCCAATTATGGTGTATTAAAATTAGTCTTTAATTTAATAGAGGGACATATGAGTAACAACAGTAAGAGTCTGTCAAAAGAAAATGAATTTCTATTGTGTCTTGTGAAACTTCGAATGAATTATCTTTTCCAAGACATAGCCAATCTTTTACCGTTTCTTTACCTACTGTGCAAAGACGTTTTCACAATACTCTGGATGTACTCTACTTTAGACCAGGCTTTCTAGTGCAATGGCCAAATTGAGAACACTTGAGGAAAACAATGCCTCTGTTTCAGAAAAGAGTTTGGCGAGAAAGTTGTTGTTGTGCTAGGCTGTTTTGAATTATTTACAGAGAAGACAAGCGGTGCTCTAAACAAAGTGTACACATATTCCAATTACAAACATAACCAGACTGTGAAATATCTAATAGGCATTGCCCCTAAAGGTGTTACATTTATTTCTGATGGATAGGGAGGTAGAACCTCTGACAAGTATATAACAGAAAAATCAGCAGTTCTCAAAAATCTATTACCAGGTGACAGTGATGGTTGACAGAGGCTTCAACATAGAAGATGATGTGAGCTTTTATCAAGCTGAATTAGCCATCCCTACCTTTACACGAGGAAGAGCACAGTTACATCCACTAGAAGTTGAGAAAACTAGAAAAATTGCATCAGTTCGAATTCATGTGGAACATGTTATTGGTCTCGTGTTGCGAAAATTCAGAATTTTTGAGGGCATCGTCCTCATTGAGTTTATTAAGTTGAAACATGGAGAGAGTGTTCCAACTTTTGACAAGATTGTTAAAGTGGCTTGCTGTTTAACAAATTTGTGTCCTTCAGTTGGTCCATTTGAATGAAAGAGTGCAAAGTTTATTGAGCACACCATTATGTGTACATTGAAAGTTATTGTGACACATATGAAATATGTAACTTTGCAAATAAAGTGTACCATACTAATACTAGTTCTATTCCATTTATGTTTATAATTTGCTGAATGTCAAAATAGTCATGGCCAGTAAGTGTAACTAAAAATCTACAGGCGCAATTCATGGTTTCAGGATATATTTCATTAACTTGTTTCCTAAGATTTCTTTATCATATTTCAAAGATACAACAGAGACATCATTGCACATATTATTGATTTATTGATTTGATTTGTGAATAATGTAACAAATGATAATGTACAATATTGGTCAATTTCTAATCTACATCACACTGCTTTATCAGATATTTGGCATCATCAACATTATAAACTACTATTTCCATTATAATATATACAATATATTAGCACTTTCGGTACATATTTTGGTTTTATACAACTGGTATGAAACCATACCTTTGGGCAATTTTCACTTTCACACATTATCATCTTTCTTCCATCATCATCACCACCAATATGTGAAAAATATTTACATATTTCTTGGATCCAGCCGTCTTGGAAAAGCTTGTGTGCATCAAGAGACTTGTAGTTCTTCAACTGATTCTTGGTGTATGCTTGTTGAAAAATCGAAAAATGAGCAACGTCTACATTGCTGACCTCAGGCCATTTCGTCCGATCGTCGCTAAAAGCTTCAGTAAGCAGTTTATATGGATCAATCTGTATTTTAGCAGTTTTCTGGATGTATCTCTCACGAACATCACCCACAAGTGAAGCGAGATAATTAGTATGGATCATAGCTTTCCTTGTTGTCTTCTCCATCATAGCTATCAAGGTCAACTATCGACTTGTTGGGGAACTCAAAATGGCGGCGTTTGTTTAATCGCGTTGCATTTTGGGAAATTGTGTACCTTAGCGTGACGTCAGTAAAAACAACCCATAGTATACAGTACTGAAAATGTTGATGCACAAAATTGGCCTTCGAAACCTGTCAAAATATAGTAGTCAATGTAATAATGTGACTAGCTTTACCTTAATGGTATATATGAACACATATTCATATAACGTTATTTTATTCGTTAAATTTTTATATATGTTTTTGAATTTCTTCATTGCCCCCATCGAAGGCCCCAGTTTTAAGTCACTACAAAAAATTGAATATAGCCTTTGATAGGCATACGTGTTCATGAGAGAGAGAGAGAGAGAGAGAGAGAGAGAGAGAGAGAGAGAGAGAGAGAGAGAGAGAGAGTCATATATAGTTACTTTAAACAATGAAAAGGTAGAACAATACTTACTTTGACTCGTTTTTCATCAAAGTTTATTAGCAAACTTGTTCCCAAAAATTCCTTGAAAGTTGCATTCATTCTATAAATCCCCGAATCTTGCACGATATAAATCACCATCTTTGCAGAATCTAAGTGCTGGTAAATAGCATTTGCAAAATGAATAATAAAATGATTGTGTTTCCATTTGGTCATTATAGGTATATGTTCTTTATAAACGTGTACATCCCCTCATTTCACAGACAACTGTATGTAGTCAGATTTATGCAGTATTCCCGCGCTGGTTTAAAAGTAGACGCAAAAGGTCTAGAGAGTACAATATCTATAGTCTGTTCCTTATCTGTATTCTCCAATGCCATTACTTCTAAAACATATTTCACAATTTTCAGAATTTCATTAAAAGGCTCAACCAATAGTGTTTTACTTCTTATTAATGTCCATATCATATCTTTACGGATGAATACAAAGTTTATAAATAGATTATAGTTTGGGTGTGGAAGACAATTTATTATTATTATTTTTTTTTTTCTAAAGATAGAAACACAGTAGTGTGTTGTGTTATATAGCCATGAAAATATAAGAATGAAAGTACATAAATACATAAAGAACATTTGTCATTTCCAATGAAGGTAACAAACCCATGTATTCGGCGAAAAAGCTAACCTATTAACTCCTCCTTTACAATAATATCAAACATTCATTTAAATAATTTAATAATATTAAACATCATTCAATAATATTAAACAATATTTTATTGAGGAACAGTTTTTGTATTTTATGATTAAGTACCTTTTTGTCAACGTATTTTAGAAACAGTTTTCAGTTGACGTGCAAGTTCGATATTTTATTTTTGTCTAAGACGGACCATTTTGGAATAGTTTTAGAAACTAAACTTTATTTACAGAGCTTTATAACCCCTAAAATAATAAAAATGCATATTGCAAATTTGAAATTGAGTGAATAGCTCATGGTAAAGCAGTATATATGAGAAGTAAATGGAAAAGATGACAACTTTTCATGTCTTTCTTGATAGTGTTTTGACACCCTGTAACCATGGCAACGGACACGTGAACACAGAACTGATGTCAGAAATAAATGTTAACCACCTCATGTGTACAGTATACATCATATGAGGACATTTGGAGAGGGGGCAGAAAATGGCCCTTATTCAATATAGTCCTATATTTTGATGCTAATATGTTATTTCAATTATTCCCAGTCTAACAGCTTTGAGAATAAAGGTGTTTTGTGGGGATTCTATACTTGTCTCATAACCCCCCAGCTTGAATTTTACTCCAATGCCAGATACATCTACTCTATCATAAAATGTATCAAGACTATCCACCTATTTATAACCAATAAATAATACTGTTATTCTAAAATGCCCCTCGATTATCTCCGTTTTGCCACCAGCTCTAATCGCTATATTAAGACCAAAATCAGAGAAAAAGCCAGTAATATCATATTCATCACATACTCTCACTGACTAAATCTTTCTTTACTTCATTTATTCTAGTATTCAGATCAATCATTTTATTGTTTATCTCAGTAATCTTAGTATTTATCCATGTAATCTTTAACATCAAATCTCATAGTGACCGGCCTCCAGCTAAGTCCATTAGCTTTTGCTAATACTCCACAGAGCGCTTGTTGAATATTATTAACATTATTCTGTATTGATTTTGTTTTCAACACATTTATCTTTTCATCAAATCCTTTAACTGATCCTGATATTTCTGCGAGCATTTACTTAATCGTTTCGATTGAGGTTTTAATGCTGACTAGATCACTGAGTTGTGTATGAATATTGGCGAGCTTAATGCTGACTAGATCACTGAGTTGTGTATGAATATTGGCGAGCTTAATGCTGACGAGTATTTGGTTTCCAAAGAACCATAGGCGACATCAAGAAGAATCTGATAGTTTCAGACATGACTCGTAAACACGGATAAATGACTATTATACTCAGTTCGCAGAGTGTTTAATCTATCACTCGTAGTCGTTAACGAGTCCTTATCGCGGCGTTGCTGTCGTCCACGTACTTTTTCGTTGCAGTGTCTCCGGCTTATCACGGTTCTCTCAAAACAGCAATGCTATTTCAAGTCATCACGAGTAAGCCAGTTATTAAACCACCGGATATAGGAACACATCTACGAAACTCTGAGATTGATATATTAGAGTTTTTTATTATTGCGTCGCTAGTAAATACCACGATTTTATCGTCGGTTACACCTAAAATTCGCAGGATAATATCGACCCACTTACTATTGGTCGTCTTTAACCGTCCTTGCTGATCCTGAAAAACAACAACTTCATTCTGGTCAACCCCGGTTAGACTCATAAGATCAGCAGGCTCATCTTGCGTCACATACACGGACAAATCATCGTCACCCGGGCACTTACGTGTAGCAGATCTTCGTAATTATCTACCATTATAAACTGCTAACCTATTTAAAACGATGGGCGGTATATTCGTACACGAATGTATGAGGCGGCGCTGACTGCCTTGACAGCAAGTATAAAGTAGTTAAGTACAGCAAGTACTTCTGGACCGCATATTGGTGGATCCGTTATTGTCTTTGTTGGTAATGTTCAATACCAGACAAACTTTCTAGATAATCCGCTGATGTAAAGATTCTCTCGGTGGTGCAAATCCATACGAATAGAAATAAAGAACACCGCGTGGATCAACCGCGTATGCAACCCAACGAGTACCTGGACCAGAACGGCCATCGACATTAATGATATCAGTTTCAACAGGGTTTGGTTTTTCCGGTAACTGATCACGCATGAAAACACCTCTGAATTGTTTTATATTTAATCGCCAAGAAGCATCAAGTAAATCAAAATTGGACATGGGGAGCTTTAACGAAGCGTCCTCGGCAGTCTCAGACCTTGACCGTACCAAGTCCATGGTAATCTTAGACCCCGATCCTTTTCTTGAGGTCTTCAGACCCTGTCCTGTTGCTTTTTCAGTACCATACCGGCAGCTGTTCCAAAGGCATCAAGTAAGACTGCTTTTGCAACAGCCGGACCTGCTGCGGCAATCAATGCTGATAATGCCGCTAGAAGCGGAAATATACCGCCGGTTTTTGCTGTGTCGCTGATCGCATTCACAGAAAGATCAAGTCGCACGCAAGTTTTCGATTTCTTGGCATCAGTGTAGTGTTTGAGATGACGTCCAGTCAGCGATAATTTATTTGGGCCTTGCAAAGCCGCTGATTTCAGAGATATTTTCGCCCTAGAATTTTTCTTTGATGCCTATTGCAGCATTTCAATCTGACCGGGTGTCAGAGTAACATTGACGTGATGATATGACATCATAACATCATGAATGATCTAATTACATGTTTGGAAAACACCTTTTTTCAACGGGCGCATCAACGACTCTCATTCGTCCGCCAACACCTTCAAGCAACATTGTTTTGTCTGATAATATTACAGCAATTGCTCTGTAACCACCAGGACCAACCGGTATATCATTAACAGTAGCTCGCACGTGTATATCAACGACAGATTCTCTGAAAAATCCAGATGTTCCAACCAAAAGTAATAGATTGGATACAGCGTTGAGAAATCAAGCTGAGATATCTGCAAACCAGAATCAACAATCTGATCACTCCCCATGAATATCATCAAACTATGATATGCCTGTGCTACACTGTTTTGTTCGAGACTCAGTATTATGTCTTCGGATGTCCCTGATGTCCGTTTATTCTTAATGAAATTGTAGACACTGCTAATCTGTCAAACACCGTTGGGTTTCTTTCTTGCTTTTCTAATCTTGTGTTACCTTGAAACGCAACGAATATATGACGTGCTGCTGAAGTTCCCTGTTGAGACGCTATCTGCCATGCAAATGAATTTGCTGTGCTTGTAACTGAGTCTCTTGTCATTGTCAGCCACGACAACGTTGACTTACCACCATTATCCATGAACGATAACAACCGCGCTTCTTCTGTTACTGATGGAGTTAATGTTGGCATCCAAAACGCAGGTTTTATTAGTATTACTTTACCAGCATCTGCAGCATCGTCTCGCCAGATTGCATCGCTGTCAGTGGGCTTTCGAACTAACTGAACCGTATGTTTGTCCTCAAAGATAACTTTCCTAACATGTCTTCAGAATCCGAAGATATGCGACAGCGGTATGACACAGCTGAATCTACCTTGAGCAGCAATTTGAGATCGTCGTGCTGAAAATCCCAGGACTACCGGGTTTACGTCGGAATCAGCGAAGTTTATTGGTCGTCTTATGTCATACTGTGCATGGTCAGGATGGTCAGTAATATCCTTTGAGAATATCATTGATGGACCAGCAATCTTCAAAAATCATCGGAATATCTTGCAAGACCGAGTATCATCGTGGCAACATCTACGTCGTTATGACATACTTCGATTTGTCTACTATCAATCATATACACGGCACTTTTAAATAACGCCATGATACCATTATTAACAAGTCCACATTTGTCATCTGCAGCTTATGGATTATTGTTATTTCTCAAAAGTCGACCCTGAACTTCAGTGAATGCCTCAGCGGGTAGAAAATACCTGGATATATCTTGGACTTGTAGTTCGGTTTGTCCACGTTGGTTGGTTCTCGTACTTCATTAGAATAATATTGATATTCACGTACTGACTCGTCCTTGAGTACTGGTGCATCCATGTCAAATGCGGATCAGATACACGCTTGAACATTTTATTATATTCGTTGTTGTCTAAAACGATGTTCTAACACTGATCACTATCACCGACGACGACGGGCCAGACCACTACCCTCTATTAAGTTTGCGATTATGTTGGGGGTTTTTTTGTTGTTTTTTTCTATCTCGGCTGCGGCTTGTTTTGTCAGAGACGGTCCACTAGCTAATTCTTTCAACCGCTCATTTGCAGCTTGATTTATTATTTTACTGACACTTGCTGGCATCACTTCCGTGCTATGCAGCTTTATTGGAATGCTTCGCATTCAGCTGCGGTTTTCATCGTACTAATCGTGCGAGTCTGTCTTTGATCGCCGAGAATACTTCACCAGTGTCACGGAATTGTATAAATCCCTCTATTTATTAAAAACATGTACTCTGGTTTCGTTTCTTGTGTACAACGATACCCGAGGGTGATTTTTGTATATTGTACAATATTTCGAAATAGTGAGTTCAGTTCATCCCTGCCGCACGTGCGAACAGCTCTCGATGGGAAAACCGATTTACATCTAGCACGGCTACATCGTCTGTATATAAATGCCTCACCGTAAAGTGATATCTTCACATTACGGAACGTCTTGTCAGCAAGCAGTTTACTTAGTACAGGAGCCCCCTAGTTCCAAATGTCAGATAAACAGAGGAAGAATTACAGAATCAAACGAACGGAAACGAAACGGACTTTGAATTAAGGCCATGGAGCAAGAATATTAAAAGAAATTAATGAAATACAAAATAAATGGAATACAATATGCGATGATGAGACTCCTTCCTGTTGAGCAGGGAGAAAGGACAGATCGACAAAATTGCGATATTAAGACTCCTTCCTGTGATCAGGGAGAATGGACACTCGCCATACTGTATGGATTAAAAGATGACTTAACGCAATGGAAAACGACTTATGATTCATATTACGTAAGAAATGTTTAAACAACTTAAACGAATGCGAAGAACACTTATTAAACAGTTTAATATTATTAATTTAACTTTACCAATAAATGTTATAGCTAAATTTTCAAAATTTACTAATTAAGATTAAATTGACTAAACTATTATTCATGTATTACTTTAATAAATTATTAAATTATTAGTAACTCAACTATAGCCACTTAATATATTTACGATCAAAATTGTCATTCATGTATTAGGCAAGAAACTCGTGGCACCTGAGCTAGTGTTCACGTGATCGCGAAAGCGTAGTGTGAATGCTGCTCGTGCCTAACATCTCAAACAACCTATGCGCAAAGTAGAAACAGTATAATAGATATCTATTTATTATAACTATAAAACTATACTTAATAGAAATTAAATATGAATTAATTTAATTTAGCTTTTATTTATTAAACTTTAGACTTGTAGGAAACTGATTATGAATTAAATAACTCTAGAAATTTTATATATTAGAAGAAATAAGATTTGAATGGTGTACAAACCCTTACTCAAAATTTAATAAAATCGACGAAATTTAATAAAATTAATACAAGAAACAAAAACACATACGGAAAAAAACATAAACACATAAAATACTTTAACTTGTCACAAGGGAGTTAACCACACCAATAAAACTTAGGGACTTGCACATCTTCAGCTGTATAGAGGTATGTAAATTATTAAGTATATTATTTCTTTTGTATATTGTAAGTTACAGCTATTGTACCACTACGTTTATTTTTGTACATTTTCTATGTAGCTTTGGCTTGACTGGTATAATGCAATACTTTCTATTCTTGTTTGTGACTTGGCAAAAGATTTACATTAACAATATAAAGTTGCATTTTAATAAGAAACGTTTAGTATCATAGGAATCTTATCGGACACGGGTTCACTTCTGAACCGGTTGTTTTGTACTATTGTACCGATAATGTGATTTGTATAACATAACGTATATAACGTCATTAAGTGTTATCGTATATGCCCGTGTCATGTATAGTACACGGTGTTAGATGTATTTTCAGCTGACCAGAGTGATCCATGGTGATCATGGTCGACTTGGTACAAAGTAAAAAGCTAACCATAGAAGTTAACCATAGCAGCCGTAGAGCTGAGTGAACGGTGTTGCTGGTCGAGTAGTAAATGATTAGGCGTTGCAGACCGGATTGGTGGGCGCTGATTGCTTGATTGACCAAGGAATTGAATGGTGGTCGGTGACTACCTATGATACTTGCTTGATTGACCAGTGTGACTGGTAGCCCAAGTGTGATATTGACGGGAGTGTTTTGTATTACTCCATGCATGTAATCTTTTAGCCGTGGGCTAATTTTGGGGTTTTGTTATACCCATTGTTTTGGGCGTGTAAAGATATTTTGAATGATATCTGTCCAATCAATTCATCATTTTACAATTTGAGTTAAAAAAAAAAATCTCATTTTTCACTAGTTGAGTGAATTACATCATTTTTACTAGTGAGTAAAACCGTCATTCTTTTCATCGTGTGAAATTACTGTGAATTGTTCACCTTTGTCTTTGTACTGTGTAAGGTCATTTATTTGTGTTTATATTTGTTGCATTTTTAGGTTCGCGCGTTAGGTTAACTTGTCCAATATTTGGATCTTACACGCGCACGTATTAATCAATATTTTCTCGTTCAAGTCATACATCAATAAACATTGTATTTGTATCACCATCAAAATTGTTCTGTTGTAAATCCGAAATCCCAACTCGGTTATCTTGTTACAACCAGCAACATCACCAACAGTGCCAATACCCTTATCACGAACACAATTTCGATGGCTTTCATGTCTAAATGTTTTGCAATCGGAATAGATTTTGAGGCTATCCTTCTACATAAACCTTGAATAATATCACCGAGTCTTAATCTCCGTAGATTATTTTATAAACCGGTAATCGTGAATTTATCACCCTGACATTTTCAGGTCTACGTTGGGCATTGTGTATAATCGTGTTATTTTGTTATCGCCGATCTAATAGATCACTCGCTGTAGTAATGTCGGTTATTTCATCGATCAGTGCCCAATAAACGCTGTTGTCCATGACGCCAACGGTAAATAAACGCTTACAACTAGCAGCTGCTTCATTGATTTCGTGGGAATTATTGCCGGCTCGTCTTCCACCAATCAGAATTTCCAGACGATCAACATCAGCGAGGGTGTTATTTGGACAAAGTTTTATCTTGAATCACCGACGAGGTTTGTATTTTACGACGTCGATCGCGAGTAGCAATGTCACTTGTTCTTCCTTAATACGCGGTGGTCTGAATAGCGATTTTTCGAGCGATAATATATATTCAGGTAATGGCGCCTTTCTAGCTTCTTTGATCTGTTTCTCAAATTCTTCAAATTTATCCTTATATTCACCGCTGATTTAATTTATACCATGGTACTTTCGAAACATAAAACGAGTAAAGTTTTTTTTTTGTTTTTTTTTGTTTTTTTTTTTTTGTATTTTTTTTGTACCATCGGCGGTCTCTTGATCCAATAGGTCACGACGAGCTGGATATCCTGTTGCAGCAACTGCCATATGGTTTTATCGGAATATTTTACTACCTTCTTTGGTAAATTGGACAGGTTGTTTTTTAACAAGTTTTGGTTCTGGTGCAAGAAGATGCCTTACATCACGGGCTTGATCGATACCCTCTGTTACTTCCTGTGATTGTGGTTGAGCAGCAGCTATTTCAGCTGGAAGTACTCATGAGAATCTTTTTGGGGTTTTGTTTGTTCTTTCAGCAATTTTTCCAGTTTTGATTCAGCGGTTTGTTCCAACGACGGAAAAAGATCTTTAGTGGTTTTTGTGACTGGTTTGAATAACCATTCTATACCCTTTGTAAATTCCAGACGAACATCCTGGTGTTGTTGTAGTTGGTGTTTTACTGAATCACGTATTGGAATATATTTCTTTTAACTGCATTCAAGTCTTTCTCTAGCCAATATAGCTGTACGAGATTCCATAGTAAGAACAGAATCACCCATTATTATACTACTACAACAATTTAATTACACTCCTTATCAATGAGTATATAAATGCAACGTATTTTATCTTGACAAACAATAATTCTCGGAAAAGGCTCTTCTGTCCGCAACTTAGAATAACCAGTCATGTGATTAGTAATAGCTATAAATAACACACAGCTGACATTACAAAACACGCACTTAGCCGACTACATACAAATTATGCCTGTACGGATGAAGAGGTGTGGTCATGTGGATAATTACATGTCTGCAACTAATGTGAATGTTACAAACTACAGATTAGTGATGAATAAATAATAGAAATGTATATTTTGATTGAGAAATACACTTAATGCTGTAGTCTACAGCTCAGGTTATTGATTATTCTGTAAATAACATTGCTGTTGTAGTGTAAAATAACACACGGCTCACGTTACTAAACGCACTTAGCCGACTCAATACAAATATACATAGAGGAAGTATGGCTCAATATTATATTTTGGGACTAACACCGCTTATATATTTTATCTCAGCAATTCTCAAGTACGGAGATAATATTATATCTAGTCCGCAAATAAAGTTACCGATTTAGTCAGCAGGTATTTCTTTATGTATTAAGTTTATACAGATACCCATCGAACTCGAAGTAGTCTTGTGTTTAAGTCGACTGGGTTTACAGTGTCGATTGTGAATCTTGGTGGGTTCAAACTCCGTGTCGAGCACATTTGACAGCAGGTTACAATAATGTTATTATAAGCGGGGGCCGCGCCCCAAGCGCTCGAAAGTCAACAGGAAAACGTACTGATCACTGATTTGTGCACACCTTCCACACACGTCGAGCAACGTTTTTGCACCCCGCGGGTCTCGCCTGGGGGTGGGTTGCAGAAAATTATCAGTGATCGGTACATATCTTGTTGACCGTAGAGCCATGCGCGGAAAAATTCTTGGACAACCTCCTGAATTTCTAGTATTTCATTTCGCATCTACAAATTCACCTGGGGGTGTGTCCATGTGACCATAAAGGGAAAACACTTCCCCCTCCCTTCATGGTAAAAATAGACAGTAAGGGTAAAAAGCACAAAAATAGCCAAAAATAAATATAGCCAGAAATGCATTGGTAAAAGCCAGGAATAAATATAGCTAGAAATACACGGAAAAAACCAAGAATTAAATATAGCCAGAAATACAAAGAAAAGCCTCATTGAAGGGTACCCCATGAAGGCACTCGCATAAATTGGCGAAGTTTGAAGTTTGACAATAAACTAAACTGGCAAAGTTTGAAGGATACCCCATGAAGGGACCACATAAATAGGTTACAAACTAAACTGGCATAAATTGGCACAAAGAAAAAGCTCAGCTCTTACTGTCTATTTTTGCTGCACGAAACTCCAAAGGAAGGTATTTTATACAAAAAAAATTTTTTTGACCAGGATTGGGCCACTGACATGAAATAAAAAAACTTGCTGGACACATAACAAAACCTCAGAATTGAGTAACAGGGCTAATAACAGGGCCTTGTATATTTTTTTTTCAGGTCATATTCACCCAGTCTGGAGTCTGTTCACCCCCTTTGTAAATAATATCACGAAAAAATAATTTGTTATTGCCGGATTGGGTAATTGGAGTTAAATAAAATACTTCAGTGATACGTAACGAAATTTCGTAGAGGCATCAGAACTGAGTAACGAGGTTTAGTAACAAATGTTCTCACATGGGCCCGTCACACAAAAGGAGCCCTGTGTATCTTTTTTTCACAGGGAAAATTCCCGCTCTGCCGCCATATCCTTCTGTTCACCCCCTCTGCTCCTTCACTCATAGGTATATATATATATATATATATATATATATATATATATATATATATATATATATATAATCTTTGCTTGTTGATTTACCTCTAATAAATCAGAGATAAGCTTTGATCAGTTCATTTTGAAACTGCCTTTGTTCATGTACGTTGTGTGCAGAATAATTCAAGGTACCGAAATGTGGAGTTTTACACAAAAATAACTTGCGCACTTTTTAAAGCACCAACTTTGTATAATACACACTATGATCGCACTGGAAATGGGACCACACGTACACAGCAGGTGCCATTCCACTAGCTATACATATAACGGTGGTTTGAATCTAATTCACGTCATGCAGCAGATGCATTCATGCATTTCACAGATTTCTTGTTATTATTATAACGTTCGGGATGTAGTACTACTCGACTGTCTTAACCAATAAAAAATTAGCACCTTTCGTTTTGCGGTTGAATTTTGAAAGAATTTGATTTAGTTTTTACTGTACAGCTTAAACATTATCTTTATAAGGAATTGAATTAAGTTTTTACTGTATATCTTAAATATTATCTTTATAAGGAATTGAATTAAGTTTTTACTGTGCATCTTAAATATTATCCTTATAAAGAATTGAATTTAGTTTTTACTGTACATCTTAAATATTATCCTTATAAGGAATTGAATTAAGTTACTTTACATCTTAAATATTATCTTTATAATAGGTTCAATGGACAACCGTTAAAAAAAACAAAAAAAACAATTATCAATTTCTGGACATCTTGATATCCTATGCATACGAAATTTTCTACATTGACAGAGTTCTCCGAAACAAAACAGAAACTATCGAATTCTTAATTTATATAGTAAATATATCAATTTGACACATTTTTGGTTCACTGCAGATAATTTGCATTTTTCTAATAATTGTTTTGGCCTTCTTGCTTTTTTGAAATTTGGGGATGTCGGGAAAAAGTATTTTCGCACTGTTTTACGAAATTGTTTTGTGGCACTGTGTATCAAAGCGATAAGTTGGTTCATGGGCTCCCGCAGGATTTTTTGCATGGGGGGTGGGGTGGGGGTTCAGTCAGTCACGGCCGGGAGATAATATTTACTAAGCGTTTTGAACAGAATCTTGTGACATATTTTCAGCTTCA
>JAECUM010039983.1:0-32317 GCA_016617855.1 Megalonaias nervosa | reverse complement strand
CGGACAAAGAGAGAGAGAGAGAGAGAGAGAGAGAGAGACAGAGACAGAGACAGACAGACAGAGACAGACAGAGACAGAAAGATCAATAATATTAGATATAATGTTTTCAGGAATCAAGGGCCCACAACAGTACACATCTATACAAGACAAACAAAAAACATATCACAAAAACGGAACGAGTGTTGAGCTACACAAGAAAAATAAGGGAATGGAGAAGAAGAATGGGAAAAACTGACTTAGAGTTCTCTGTAAATAAATGTAAAACGCGTCAGTAGAATCTACGAGTTTCCTGAATATAAAGTTGATTTTGTTGCAGTTTAAGTTCATAATCAAGGGAAGTGTAATCAGTGAATCCATTTAGAACTTTTGAAGTAGTGACAGTTGTCATCAAATAGCCAGTAACATTGTAAGTCTCTTATGCTGATCAATAGGACAGACAAAATAAGCCTTAAATTTTGAAACTGTAATCCACATGAATAAGAGGATTCAGTATTAAATTCACTCGATATAGATCATTTTTTTAAAACAATTACAATTCTATCTCAATTTAGTTAAAAAGCATTAAATTCCTTTGGACTAGAGAAATCGTGAGGTGCCTTTTCAACTTGAAGGTTGTACGATATATGTCATAAAACTCCAGATGCCTAATTAATTTGTTAGATTATACATTAAAAAAATTAAATATAGTGTCTGTATAAAAAAGGGATAAGTAATAATATAAAACCATATAAGTATTTTGTTCTGTGTCGGTGCAAAGAACTCGTTGATACGGCGTAGGAACATACGTCTCGACCTGACTACCTCGACATATGCCTACGCTGTATCAAACTCGTTCTTTCCGCCCACTCGGAACAAATTACATATTCAGTTTTTTCTATGTATCAGATCTCTATGCTAGGCTCTATCAAATATCAGATTACACATGCCACGTCTTTATAATGCAGAGAACTGCAAAGTTTATGATTAGCTAGAGAAATCTGGAATGTCTGGGGATAAAATCAGATTAATATCTATATACTAGTTCATTCGATTATAGGTGGTTGCAAACATGTTTAAATACAGTTGTGTCCAACAATTTACATAAGACACGAAACAGAAATATTGTTCGATGTGTAAACGTTCAGATCTATAGCCCTTTATGAATATTGGTACAACACCCAGTTATTTTCCTTTGCTCTGGGAAAGAAGACAGACGAAGAATCTGTTTATATATAATATGCAAGAGGATTGAAATATTGCTGTAACAGGATGAATCCGGGTTTTAATTCGATGGTAGCGAAGCCACTGAAAGCAAATTTTGTGAATTATATGTTTATTTATGATTTGATTGAACGATTAATGAATCTCACATATATATATATATATATATATGAATGCAGTTTTGTACTGCGATCGGTTCCATCATCAGGTGGGGATCTCCTTTCCTAGACCTGACCCACAGCACTCTCCAGGGGTACGCCGACTGAATTTCAGACTCAGTCAGGAACAGATTAGCTTTTCCATTGCTCCACTCTCTTCAGCCAAATCCAGTTTGAGGACCTTGGTGGTCTAACTTCTTGCGGTTAGCTCCTGTAATCCCATGGCATGCCAAAAGGTTTATGATGCAAAGCCACGGCATCCCATTTCCACCGGTAAATTCCAGGCCTTCCGTCCGTTCTGCTAGCACTCATGGATGAGAGGCTGGTAATTAACTGGCTTTGTCATTACTAACAAAATCACCTGTTTGATAGTTCCTGACCAAGGTTCAATATCAGGCCTGAAGCTGGTGTTACAGATGTCTCTTGGGAACTTCGCTGTCCTTTACATTTGCTTACATTTCCCAATCCTGCGCTGTTGTCAATATGCTTCTTGCTTCAATATCCTGTTATTGCGTCTCACCGCTTCTCATAAAGTTGATGAAGTTTTGACCACTTTTCACGTGCTGTTTCGTTCTCCAGGCTCTTTCCATAGTGGCAGCAATCTCAGCAAGCACTTGGTCATGGCGCCAACGATAACGACCGTCTGTTAGAGCTACGTTGCAGGGTGGCATCATGTGTTCTAAATTTGCAATTCTCCCACAAAGTTTACTCAGGGCCATGGAGTACGATCACGGGCCCTGGGGTAAGAAACACCCAGGCCTCTTCTAGTTCTTGTTCAAACAAAATTTTTCTTTTATAAAATTAAAAAGTGTTGTTTGGCCCGGGCCCCCTTAAGGGCCCGGGTTCCGGGGATATATCCCCGGTTGCCCCTCCCCCTCTTGTCGGCCCTGTGTTTGGGTCATTATTTAGTCCCCATGTCTTTAGGGGTTTTTGGTATAGGGAGAACATCATACATTGAACGTAAGAAGAAGCTGATTTTCTGGGCATCAGCTTTCCAGATGTCACTCGAAGGTAGTTTTCTGGACCTCACGCCTTCCCAGCGTATCCAATCGCACTGCTTCTTCGTGATGACACCTTTGATTTCTCTGTCTTCCTCTTCTGCAAGGCGTACTACTTTTCCTGGACCATGGCACGCTTCTCTTTGATGCTTGCTCCTTGACACTGAGATCTTTTCAGACTTCCAAGCCCCAACCTTCCTGTTGCTACCATGTCTAAAATATCGATGTATCTCAGTCTGGATTCTGCCTCTTCAACTGCCTTGCCTGCCACCCACTTCCTACCTGTCTGTACCTCAGCTGCTTCTTCTCTCTTCTTCTCATCTGCACCCTTTTTCAACATCATCACAAAAATGAAAAATGTTTCATATATCACCCAGGGTATCAAGTATAGAATTTACACAACCATGGTGATCAAAGTACACAATTTGTACAGAAAATATGAATAATGTTTCATATATATATATATATATATATATATATATATATATATATATATATATATATAGAGAGAGAGAGAGAGAGAGAGAGAGAGAGAGAGAGAGAGAGAGAGAGAGAGATTTGTGTGTGTGATTTTCATTCATATAGTGATATTGAATTATATTGATTTCAACCATATATTGAATATTTATTCGGGGTTGCCATACCTCCGGTTTTTCCTGAACATGTCAGATTTTCTCCTTTCGGTCCTTAAATCTCTATAACACAAGTTCATTTTGGTTCGTATGTAAAGCATTGTCATTAAGTACACACAGTTCCGTGACAATTGCTAGGAAGTTTCCTGGATATGCAATTAGGATTGCATCTTTATTTGTATCTCCGGAAGATACAACATCAATACTGTAATAACAATATCCAATAGCCTCTAACTCAGAATAGAGTCTGTTTGGAATGAATGGAAACGGAGTATTAGACTAAGGTAATGATTATACAGATAAGACAACAGTCGTTAAAAATGTACCTTCCCCGAAACTCCGAGAAACAAATTTCTTTATGTGAGTAAAGTTGGTGAATAGTTTCAAAAGTATCAGAAGTCTTAACCAGTGCTCTTATCAGCTTTCTGTACGATTCCAAATCATTTATTTTCATAACATCGATGTTATTGTTTCTTCACACTATGTTAACTTTGTTTAAATGGTTAATATATTTACTTCGATTATTTTCAGTTTTATTTGTGTAAATAATTTTTTTATAAGCGCTCTCTAAGTCTTATAGTCTGTTTAATTTCTGATTTAAGCCAAATTATTTATTTCTACATTACCGTAAGAACTTTTTAGTGGAATAGTTTTACTGTTGAATTACATTAAGTTTCCAGTAAAATTAAAAATCGTATCCTCAACAGGTCTATCCCCGAGTGTTTGATCGCATTGCTCATTTTGAATCGACTGTATAAATTCTTCATAGCTTCCTTGTTTGTATAACCAAATTTACCAGATTTGTTGTAATCTTTATTTTGCCTTCTTTGTTCGGTCAACGACGTTTGTAAGTATTAGACTGAGTTGTACTTTGTTTGTTAGAATCATTACTGTTTGTTCAGAGATATGGCTAGACAAACTATAAAATGAAATTTTATAAAGAAAATGTGACCATGGTGCATTTGGAAGCAAATTATTATTTAATGGACTCAATAGGAGTCGAAAGCGCCTAGTCTAGTTTTAAAAACAAGAAGAAAAAGATAGATAGATAGATAGATAGATAGATAGATAGATAGATAGATAGATAGATAGATAGATATGTGCGATTCATTCGATGCATGGTATGGGAATAACAAATTTAAGCAAAAAACAAAAAAACAAAAAAACAAAAAACAAAAGAAAAACACCGTAAGTGTCAGGAAATTCACTGTCAATATGTTCATCACAGATAACCCTTAATTGTTTACAGTTTGGACCACATTTAATCTTTACATATATTCTTCAAGAGTGAAAATCCTTGACATGAAAGAGCCATGAATATTCTTATTCCTGTTGTTTATTCCTAACATACGGAATGAATTATTGATATAACGATTAGGACCTGAGCAAGAACTTGATAGTCAACGTCATTAGCTGGAAATATTTTAGACACACACACACACACACACACACACACACCCACACCCCAAATGTAACCTTGAATTCCCCATGTCGGTATTTTTACGGTGTCAACCTTGAATGAAAAGATTACAAGATGACGCAAGAGACAAATGGCAGAAGGATAAATAAATTTCCCAGTGAAAATATACCAATCAAGATAAATTCATCTTATCTGGAATACATCGACACCTGATTCTTTGCCAAAATCTTACCTGTAATATGTTTACCTCATCGTTAGGTTAAGGATATGCCTTGATCTGTTTGCTTCGAATGTCTGTTATTAGATCACCGCATGATATGCATTCTGCATTTCAAGACAAAGCAGTCTTTTTTTTTGTACACGAAAAATATCATTCTGATTTAAACCTTTTTCAGTCAAGTACATTTTTAAAACCCCCTTAATATGCGTATACATTTATAACCTTCCCGTCCTTCACAATGCTGTAATTTTAAATACACGCAGTTTCTTTCATTAACAGATTCGATACTGTTTCAGATAAAAAGATCCAACTCTGATTCATTTACTAATGCATCCATGCATTTATCTTAACTCTGTTTCCATCAAAAATAACTTCTCTCCTCCCGCTCCCCCCCCCCGCCCCGTAAAAGAAAAACATTGCCTTTTCATTTTGTCATGGTTAATATGTATATTTTATGGAATGTTGTATTTTATTTTTTTGAAATGAGTCAATATCTCCGACAGTTGTTTTAGCGTGTCTCTTTATACTAGCATGAAATGTTTTCAGAGACAGAATTGATATCTGGTAAATTTATGTAGTCCTCAATGGAGAATTGTATCAGGGTTACAGGGAATTACACTTAACACTTCTCCAGGATATGATGGGGCATCTTTTTCAACCTGATACAGTCATCTCGTGGACAATTGTATCAGAGTTAGAGGCTATTCTATTTGAAAATTTTCTAACGACGTGATAGGGCATTAAAGAAACTGCTTATCAAATAATGTCTTTGCCAATCTTATGGTGCGGTTATAGTCAGCGCTGGCCTTATGCCGATTGGACCGATTTGGCTCACAGGGGCCCAGCTCGTTAATAAATTTTCAAAATATATTTTTAGAGAGAAAGTAATTTTAAAGCGATGGAGGAAAATTTTAAGTTCAATATCATATAAAACTTGTTTAAAGGTTTATTTCCAAATGCCGTGCTCACAAGGGGCCCCACGCGTAAACCCAGGGGGCCGCGTCAAAATGATCCAAATCGGTCTTCGCGTTTGCAACGGCCGTTCCTGGTTATAGTTTTAAATTAAGTAACTTACACTAAATCGAGACACCTTACTTTAAAACGTAAATAAAAAGTATAAAAGGTAAGGCAGTCAGTATAATTTAAAGCTGCATTTTTCAAAACATTTTCTAGAGGTTGATATATGCACAACTTTTCTGGAGCTATATATGTCCTACCTTAAACGATGTGTTACGACTCTCTCTCTCTCTCTCTCTCTCTCTCTCTCTCTCTCTCTCTCTCTATATATATATATATATATATATATATATGGTCTTAAAGTAAGTGATAGAAAAGAGTGAGAAACAACAAACTTGGCAGAAGTCAACAAAGAATGTATTTCCCTCGAATGATGCAAAGTGAAAATATAAATTAACTTACAGTACTGCGAAATAAATCCCAAATAATCATTGAATTTCTAACACAAGTCTTAAAGATTAAAGTTCTGAATAAACATCAGTGGTATTCCAAAATAAACAATCCAAAATTAGAAGTGTTGATGTGCATGTGGTGGCCTGTGTCGTAGTAATCTGTCAATATTCTTTGTTGAATCACAATAACATAATCCAATAATATTCCTTATTTGAATTTCACTATAAAATCCATGTCTTTATTTGCAAGAATGTTATTTTGAGCACTTTGTTTTTCCAGAGAATAATAACTTGAATTAAATAATTTGGATTAATAAATTCCGGTACAAATGAAATGCTGGACTCAACGATAATACAACTGATTCTGCTCAAATCTTACAGCATAAATGAATAATTTTTAGAAAAACAAGATTATATTGTCCTCACTTGATCTCAGTTAGCATTTTGTAAAGAAAACTATTATCAAATGGGAAAGTACATTCTGGAAGGTTCCAAATGTTTACCAGATATGATTAGAAGTTCTGTTATTAAAGTTATAAAATAAAATGTGGTAAACAACAGGTATTCCGCAGTGGCGTAGCTTGGGGAGGGCGGATGGGGGGACAGTTGTCCCCGGGCGCCATGTGCCAGGGGCGCCAAAATGAGGAAAATACAACTATTCGTTATCTCAGATGCACTCGAAGGGGGCGCCAAGTTTATGTTTTGTCCCCGGGCGCTAAGTACCCTCGCTACGCCACTGGATAGACCCGGCAATTCATGGGAAATTTCCAATGTTCCAGACTCAGATTGAGATAAATATATTGTTTAGGAAGTCAAAATCAATGAGTCAGATTAAGTAGAAAATGAACTTGATTTTGAACAAGGCCAAGTCCAAAAATACAATAATTCAGGGCATATACTAAATAAAAAACTAAGAAACAATGCGAGTTAAATTTTTATAACAAATGGAACAGAGTATAATAATCACAATGAAGAGAAAATGCTTTAATTTTAGTTTAGAATAATTGTGTTCTCTCATGCCCTTTCATAATTTCAATCTCATTATAAAATGAGAAACACGAACTATTAGAATGTTCAGTTTAATATGCGGAAGAGTAATTCCAAAGAGGAAAATACTGAGCGAAGTTTGTTTAAAAATATGTATGACTCTCCGCAATACTTTACTCATGTAGTCAACTTTTGAAGTTAAATACAGTTTATAAAAGTGACATAAGCAAGAAAGAACAATAAAAAGCGAGTCATTTGCATTACATGTGAGACGTTAACACTTAGGAGACTGCTACACAAGAAGCAATCATCCATCTTAATATTTTAAGGCATCCAAAGCTCTTTACTACATTTTAAATGTTCTTTTGTACCTATTATCTGCTAATACCATTACAGTAACTTGTTTTGACAATCAGGAATTTTGATGTCTGATTGATCTATTTTGCCTTTAGTGATTAAGTGCTAAACATACTACCTGTAACATCGATAACATCTGATTTACTGATTTAATGTTTGTTAATTTCTAATCACTTCAACTGTTTGCTTACCACTGAGAATAATCATAGTATGGTTTCCTCCAACGTGAAACAAAACTTCTGAGAAACTAATCGATTTACATTGCATTATCCCTTCTGTGTTTGTCATGGGTTCGGAAATTCAGGTGAAGCTTGAACACAATTTCCCGATAACATCCTACCCAAAATTGCATCAGTTGCTTTTTACTGATAAGCACTGGGAATTCAGAGATAGCCTTGACCCTTATTTCCACAGGTTTAACTTGACATTGTCCCACAATGTCATGCAATGCTTCGCTTTATACTGAAAAGTCCGTCTGGAGTTCTTTTGTTCTTTCCGTGAGTGGTATTTGCCGGAATCCTTTTAAAAGGTCATTCTTTGCAATGGAAATTAATCTGTTTTGGTGACGATGTTGACTTTTAGAGTCAGTACACATGTACAATATATTATCCATGTAAGGGTGCAAACATTTTGTAGATGCTCATTTTGTCGTGGTCAGAATAACACGTAACAATTAACTTTGACGTATGAGCTACGCTCGCAATAAATTGAATGGGATATGCTCTGTTTCGGAGCATGATTGTATTTTAACTAGAGTCCGTTCGGATAACGGCCAGACAGATAGAGTGTGTATGTGTGTGTGATTTGGATTTTTAACGTTGCTTTAACAATTTTTCAGTCATATCGCTACGATGTCTGCAGTGTGGTAGTTTATACTGATGTTTACCACTGGGGTATCATGCCGCAGACATGAAGCATGACGTCCCACCCAGTCACATTATTCTGACACAAGGCCGACCAGTCCTAACAGTAGCTGCTTAATGCTGGGCGCCTAGCGAGGCAGCTGTTAGTACCATTTTTATAAGTCGTTGGTATATCTAAGCCGGGTTTCGAATCCGCGACCTCTCAGACAGATAAAGAGAAATTGTTAACGTTAGGTCAAGTAGCGGAAGATAACAAAGTCCATACAAGTCAGAGGCAAATTTTGGGTCATCTTGGGCCATTTGATGTAGCTGTCATAAAATGTTATTTCCAGAATAGTTATAAATAAAGGCTGACTAGATAGAATTATTCTTACTTCTGTGGAAGTATTAAAATTGTGGCGGTTAGAGGAAGTTAATCCTGATTGGCTAAGCTAAACGTGGGTGTATATTTCCCAGTTTAAATTCAATGTTTGACGTCATTTCCCTTGCGAAATTCGGCATTCTATATTTTTCTTCCGAAAGGGAAGTCTGACGAACTCCCTTGAATTAACAATTTTTCTCGTGAAATAAATCGTCCAAGAGACAGGAGTCTGGAAGAATGTGAGAGACCTGAAACCAGAGAGAGAATTGGTAGATAGAAAGAGCGAGTATCGAAAGAGCACAAAGGAGAAAAATTAGCTCCATACCAGTGCTACACAGTGGGAAGAAGTGCAGCCTAAAAGCAAGTTACTGTTCATGACCCATAGAAGGTGGAGAGAGAGAGAGAGAGAGACAGAGAGAGACAGAGAGAGAGACAGAGACAGACAGAGACAGAGACAGACAGACAGACAGACAGAGACAGAGACAGAGATAGAGGCTTACCTGCCATTAACAGTGATTGGAAAGGACCGGATGCAACCAGATTATGCTGACAAGTTCGCAATTTGAGTTCGATCAGTCACTCGATTCTGTGGTGAAATTTGTTTTATCGGTATAACAGGAGCTGAATTATGCATAAATTTTTTAATTCTATTTCTAAGAGAAAGTGTATCATTCAGATGTCATGTACGATCTCATTTTGGTTATTTAATTGATTACATTGTTATAGTTGACATAAGGGAGTTCATGTTGTTCTATTCTACAGCTCTGCTCAGATCTCTGTTATTCCATCCAATAATGTCATATTTTATTTTATTCTTTGCTCGAACCGGGCAATAACAGCTTGCTCGATGATCTCCTAGATAACGATAACTAAAGCACCATAACTTATAGGGAATCATATCACCCTCTCACGATCTGCCTTAGGCATAATAATGCCAGGTGAGCTCCAGTTACTTTTACTTGGTTTTATAAAATCATTTTCAGTAAATATTGAATTTCCTTTTCAAAATATTCCTGCTTGAGAGGTATACTCTTGAAAGGATGCTTTGCATTTCCAATCATCTATTTGTAGCATTGCAAATGATTTGGTGTTAGTGACGCCGTGGACTTTTCTGCCGTCAAAACACACATGCGGAATGTATTATCTGGTTAAACTCAATAATTACTTTTACATGGTCCTATAAAATCATTTCCCAGTAAATAATGAATTTCCTATTTCAACATTCCTGCTTGAGAGGATTCATCCTGTAATAATGCTTTTCGCAGAAGTAGAATCTACAACATCATCGTCATGATAGATTTTATTTGTCCATGTTGGGACATCAGGTAACAAGTGTTTATATTCCAAAACCAGCTGTTTTAGTTCATCACTGTCCTGTTTGTTGATGTAAAATGTTCTGAATTCCAAACAAATTGGTGAAACTAGACTCACTATACTTGCATTCCATCGCTTTCATGCTCATTGTGTAAGATAGGAATAACTAAATTTATTGAATAATTAACTGTGCTAAATCTATCAAAATGCTCTCTTAACATTTTTGTGGCAAAATTGTTTACGTTTCCGACTCTCAAGGGTGCTAATGATATAATGAAAGTATTTACCTTCTTTTCAATTGTATGAAGACAATGCAATTCAAATCTAAGAGCATTTTGAGGCATGGGCAAGAGACGAAACTCTATCACCGGCCTGAAAACTCTTTCCTGTGTATTCTTCTGTCAGTTACAAGCGGATTAACCACGACCTTATCTCCATCTGTGTCATTGCCTATTAGTAAATGGATGCCTTTTATAGGCAAAAAGGTCACTGCTGTATTGCAATGATCCAGTCGGTTCTACAGGTTTTAATATTCGCATGCATTCTTAATGCCTAGCTGGTATATTACACATTAATTGAAAGCCATGCATTTAAAATTTTTCTAATATGTCTTTGACATGTTAAGGATAACAAAGCAGCAAAACAGCTTTAAAAAAAGTTTAATTACACCCTGAAACTATTTAGCCCAAATATTCAAACTGTTCTAATATTTTGATGTAAGGGTACTGTTCTCTCTGAAACATGGAAATCAGATAACTGCAGACAAATAGTGTGTGCCACTGCCTTGTGATGTTATCCTCACACCAATGGTATCATTGCCAAATGCGCATATTTATAAATATACCCTGTTAGATCTTAGTACACTAACAGTACTTTTCAGCTGGTACATCATGCTACTGCAGTTCATAAGACAGTCAAAATAATATTTTTCTGTTTTTTTTTTTTCGTTTTTTTTCTGGAGATTTAGCATCGGGTGAGACTTGTATTCAATAAAATGTAGTTATAACAGCTAAACCGAATTCAGGCTTTTGCCTTTTGTGTAGGATGACAAATAAACATATGTGATTCGACCGGTGTCGAAAAGGTCCACTTGCATACAAATTCCAGTCGTTTTCGTTCAAATGCAACTTTCAGAAAACGCAACATAACCCTTGCTGATTCATTATTTTTATATTGTGTCCATGTTGGTTATTAACATATACAAGATAGTCTTTATGCGTCTGGACCTATAAGTATGCACCGAATTTCATCAAAAATGTAGAAAAAAGGAAATATTTTAGGAACTTAATTAATGTAGTTATGTTTGGAATAGAATAATGGGAAAATCTGCTATCAAGACATTTTGTTTAATAATTATGCATCCTAGATGCGTTTAAAATGAGTAATAGTAGGAAATATGACATTTGGGTAAGATGTCTTTCTCACTACTATAAACAATGACTGACCACATTGTTGCAGGTTTTAATTTATCTGACACTGCAAACAAAACATGAGTGTATATATGTTACATAATAGGGTTTGCATCACCTTTGAAGCATTACTATAATGTGAATAGAACTCATGAGAGTGGTTCGGTTCCGCCAGTTTCATGCGACCGTGGTAATTAATGTATGCCCCAGCACCATAACTGGGGAAATGCTTAATCTGTCCTTACAAGAATTGGGATTTATGATATTACGGGACCAGTTTAAGTAGAAAAGGGCTTGTTTCTCCATTCTGAATGACACAGCTTTCTGTGATATATTGGAATTCCTAGTCTGAGTAAATATGAAGTGTACACAGTTTGTGGGTCTAAAGTTTACATTTATAGAAATTACCATTCTCAACACTTAAAATAGCTTTTGACGGTCGGGAAGCAAATGTGTTTATGACACTTCGTTTGATTGCACAGAACGTGCATCATTGTTAAAGCAACGCAGAGAAAGAACAGAAATACCATTGTAAACATTGTGGGTCCAAGGCAGCCTCCGATGGTTTGATTTTGGACAAAATTGTAACATTTTTGCTTCCAAGATATATATTTTAAAAAATGCAAAATCGAATTAATAGTTTAATCAATTAAAATAATTACTTTTTGTAGAAAAAAATTATTTTTAAATAGCTTAAACATGCCAAAGATTCTTCATTGTTTTAAGTGTACGGCAAAACGAGTCCTTGTATTTGAACCTATTGCATGATAAGAAATCTATGGCATGACACGAAACTCCTCGTAGATATAAGATGAATGGTAATCTGCAACAAACCATACTTAAGAAAATGCAGCTACACTTCACAGTTATGCTTCGGTGTGGCTACAAAACAAAATACACATTCATAAAATAGGTGCAAAGTTTGGTATCTCTTGAATGTATTACTAAATTGACAGAGTCACTCAGCTGTTACTGCATCCTACAGTGTATTACTAAATTGATAGAGTCAGTTGTTACTGCATCCTACAATGTATTACTAAATTGACAGAGTCAGTCAGCTATTACTGCATCCTACAATGTATTACTAAATTGACAGAGTCAGTCAGCTATTACTGCATCCTACAATGTATTACTAAATTGACAGAGTCAGTCAGCTATTACTGCATCATACAATGTATTACTAAATTGATAGAGTCAGCTGTTACTGCATCCTACAATGTATTACTAAATTGACAGAGTCAGTCAGCTATTACTGCATCCTACAAAAATGTATTACTAAATTGACAGTCAGTCACCTATTACTGCATCATACAATGTATTACTAAATTGACAGAGTCAGCTGTTACTGCATTCTACAATGTATTACTAAATTGACAGAGTCAGTCAGCTGTTACTGCATCCTACAGTAGTAACCAAGGAAATCATTTATATTTTACTCTGATTCTTCCTGGAGATTTGATAACCGGTGGAGAATATCATTTATGAGCAAAAGAAAGCAGCATTAGAGCCTAATCAGAAAATAAAATGTGTATGTAACTTTACCAGTTAGTTGACTTTCGCTTAGAATGACAAAGCGAACTTGTGTGATTCAGCTGCTTCAGGTAAGGTCACTTGTACGAGAAAGTCCAGTTATATTGTCCAAATGTAACTACTTCCAGAAGACACTACACAACCCATGTTAATTGTGTTTCTGTTGTGTCCATTTTCAGCATTGGCCTTGGAAAAAGCGGGCCCGATTTGGATCATTTTGGCGCCACCCCCCAATCCCGGATTTACGCGCGTGGCCCCCTGTGAGCACGGCATTTGGAAATAAACTTTTAAATAAGTTTGATATGATATTGAACTTAAAATTTTCTTCCATAGTTATAAAATTACTTTCTCTCAATAGATATATTTTTAAAATTTACTAACGCTCGGGGCCGGGGCCCCGAGTGGCTGAGTGGTCTAAAGCGCTCACCGTTACGGATCACTGCCATCTCACCTCTGTCTGCGTGGGTTCGAGTCTCGGGCTCGGCCAATGTGGTTATGTGAGAAAGCTTGCCGGTAGCTTCTCGTGGGTCGGTGGTTCTTTCCGGGTTCTCCCGGGTTCTTCCTCCACCATTAATACTGGCCGCCATGTTTAGCCTATCTTGTGCTGAAAAATGGCGTCAAACCCTATAACAACAACAACAACAACAACAACAACGCTCGGGGCCCATGTGATTGAGGGGCCCGAATCGGCCTAAGGCCGGCCCTGTCCATTTTGGTACCTAACATAGGTAAAACGATCTTGGTAAATCTAATGGTATAACAAATGCCATGGATTTTAAAAATAGATGTAAGATGTAGAACAATGAAGGAAATATATTTTAAAACTTAATTCGTGCAGTGATGCTTATTATTTGCCAAATTTTCCTTGTGTGTGTGTGTGTGTGTGTGTGTGTGAGAGAGAGAGAGAGAGAGAGAGAGAGAGAGAGAGAGAGAGAGAGAGCAGTGCGTAAAACGCACGCTCGCACGAGCTGGGGCACAAAGTCTCGACACGAAATTCAAAATACGAAGCTACAGTATGTAGGTCAAATTTCTCTGTCTGGAAAGAAAACGAATCAGCTAATGGAACTCCTTGGTTATTTTAATTATCTGCTGGGCGCCAATGTATTTTTTTTGCTGTCCCAGATGGGGTTGTGGCGGCAAGCACAGCTGTTTGTTAGCAATTTATGGAGTGTTACTTTCCATAAATATTCGACAGTGCAAGAAAATTGGCCGATTTGGTCTCAACAGATGCTAAACGAGACAGTAATAGGCGGTCCTTGACACACACACACACACACACACACACACACACATACATACATACATACATACACGACCGCTCCGGTGACATACATACATACACGACCGCTCTGGTGACCTAATAGTTAGAGTGTCCGCATCGGATGCGGGAGGTCGTGGGTTCGAACCCCGGCCGAGTCATACCAAGACATAAATGGTACTAACAGCTGCCTTGCTAGGCGCTAAGCATTAAGAGGCTAGAGTTAGGACTGGTCGGCCTGGTGTCAGGATAATGTGACTGGGTGGGACCTCATGCTAAATGTCTGCAGTATGATGCCTTAGTGCTAGACATCAGTATAAACTGCCACTACAGGCATCGTAGCGATATAGCTGAAAAAGTGTTAAAGCTACGTTAAAAATCCAAATCACACACACACACACACACACACACACACATATGATTCCACGGGAAAGACTGATTTATGATTTCGTCGCGTTAACTGCACTGCTGGGTTGACCTCTGGATTTGATTTCAAGTATCTTTCACCTTTATGCGCTAAACAAACATGACTTGCATATTTAAAGTCTAATCCAACTTTATGACCAAAACTTAATTTTTTTCTTCAACAAATTGTTATCCAGCCTGATGTTGTCCTGGACGTTGATCATCAAAATCCACAATTTAATCATCACCATCATCATCATCATCATCATCATCATCATCATCATCATCATCATCATCTACAGGAATTTCAAATTCTTTAATTTCCAAACCTTGATCACCCTCAGCCATTTTCGGTTATTTAAATTTCCTTGCTGTTTCAGCGTCAGGGGTGTTGTGTGCCGAAGGCACCAATATATTACGTGTCTGGCAAGGTGGCCGCAGCCTGGGACGGTGGAAGAATGAGAAAGCATAAAAACATAATCTTATATTTGTTTTCACTGGATATCTTCGGCTTGAACAGTAAGAACATATCATCCTAGAATCATATGGTGGCCATAAATTTAAAGTATAAATATAAAAGTTACCTTCATTTGCACGTTTAGGTTTAGGATCGTGACCACCTTCGGTACATGTCAGTTGATGGAACACTTATAATTTTGTAGCTATTTCAATGTATTCTCTTAATGCTTGTAAAGTTCTATGTTTTGCTAGGCAAATTTATCTAAATTTTTAACATTATTATGTTCTTGTTTCCTGTGTTCATTCGG
The DNA here is from genome assembly GCA_016617855.1 of Megalonaias nervosa. Lineage (NCBI taxonomy): Eukaryota > Metazoa > Mollusca > Bivalvia > Unionida > Unionidae > Megalonaias > Megalonaias nervosa. The sequence goes on along the minus strand of JAECUM010039983.1, from coordinate 17,029 downwards.
ATGCCCTGTTTCTGCTTCCTACTTGCTTCATGACAAGATCTGCAATAACGTTTTGTGTTAACTTCAGTTATGCATTTCCCTTCCCGCTTTTTGAACACACATTCGAGTCTATCTCCTGTAGTTTGTCAACTAAATTTAAAAAAAAAATGTTTCATTCAAAGGAACTTTGGAAGATGACACATAGCAAATCTTTGTTCCAGGTCAAATTTATCTTGATATTTTAGGAACTTTCATTCTCAGACAATTGGCAGGTGAACAAAGCAAAATCAAGTTTGAAAAATAACAAAAGCAGAACTCAATATAGAACTTAAAAACTTTTCACAAGAAGTTTTTTTTAAAAAAAAGACAAAGCCAAAGAGCAAGAAAAAAGTGAAATATCATAACAAAAAAGACAAGAAACAAACTCAAATAAAATTGTGTCTTCTGTATAGCACGATCTATTATTTTACAGCTGGCAACGTTACTATTTTAGGTATTTTATTATTTTGTTCAAAAAGTAAAGTTGTTTCTTCACATAGTTTTCATTATCCAGTTACATGATATAGTGCTGAGTATAACATCAGCTGCATTGGGTGTTGAAGATATTCTTGCGTAATGGTACCTTTGGCTTTTATTGGGCTTGGTGCAACATTGCTAGGATTTGACGCAAAGCGTTTTAAGAAAAATTTAATATACAACACAGTTTTTAAAACATGATGAAATAGTAACATTCGCTTTTGTAAAAGAAACAGTATCGACCACATGAGAACAAAGCGATCAGTGATTACGATATCGACCTCATGAAAACAAAACGATCAGTGATACGATGTCGACCACATGAAAACAAAGCGATCAGTGATTACGATATCGACCACATGAAAACAAAGTGATCAGTGATCATGACAATAACCGAAAGACGTTTAGTTTTATCATGAACAAGAACAATATATACAAAGAGATATTTTTTTTTAAAAAAAAAGAAACGCAATCAGGAAACAAATAAGCAATACAGAATTCATAAAGAAATAGACAAAACGTTTTTTTCGAAAATGGGAACAAATTAAAAGAGAAAGTAAGTTTAGAAAAATGTGTGGCGAACATAAGGTCTACACTCGTTATAACAAATGATGCAAATTAAAAATGAAACCTTCTACTAATTTATGCTTAGGTATTGGCTGACGTAAGTTGTAGAAAATAAATCTAAGTAAATACACAAGCCAATTACATGACACTGTTAATTATAAACCTGAAGAATAGACTTTCAGACAAAAGTGATATAAATATACTTTAGCTTCATATGTTTAACATCAAACAAAAACAATTATTCACAACAAGGCTGACCATCTATTCATGATCGCATACCACAGGGAAGATAAATCATTTATCGCATTTTGGGAGAAAAAAAATATCCATTTTGTATTGTACTGCTCCTTGTCCTTCGCTGATCGTGCATTGTTTACTGTAGCTCTTCAAAATTAGCATCCGCTGCCATCAACACACACACACACACACACACACACACACACACACACACACACACACATATACATTCACAAGATATATTTATCTATTGGTCTTGTGCATTTTGAGGCAAATATATATTTATAGCAGGGCTTAACTCTAAAAGGCACCATGAGAGCGATATTTAGAAGAAAAGTCTACTTTATCTCAAAGTTATCAACAACCTCTCCAAGCACCATAGAGACAAGAATCAACCACCTTGCCATAATCGTGAATTTTGATTTCAAATAAAATTTTCTGTACACGAAAGGGCACTACTAACTATGGGCGTCAAAAGCATCTGGTATTGCAGAACTAGTCCTGGAAAGTCTTACGTTATATTTACGTAAACAGACGGAGCAATGTGCAAAAAACAAGTTTTAAGTGTTTAGGCTTTTTTCCTCATTCACCTTCAAAATGCTATAACCACACTGTATCAAGCCGCCTCTGTGATTCTAAATGTTATGACCACACTGTATCACGCCGCTTCTGTATTTCTAAATGTTATAACCACACTTTATCACGCCACCTCTGTAATTCAAAATGTTCTAACCACACTGTATCACGCTGCCACTGTAATTCTAAATGTTATAACCACACTGTATCACATCGCCTCTGTAAACCAGTAGCAACGTGCATTTGTGTTTGGACATATGTCTATGAATTTGTTGAAATAAGATCCATGGTTGTGTCCAAGAATAAACAAAAATATGTTTGGGTATGAAATATCGTTTCCATATATGACATTAAAATAAATATTTTCCAATCAAATCTTCGAAAAGTGCTTCAGAATTTGAAGGTGTTCTCTTATATCAACTATGAAGTATTATTTAATACTGAAATATTGTAAAGGACAGATGTATTTTATTTATATATGGACCCAACTAATCTGAAATGATGAATTGTTATCTTACCTTTACTGCAAATTATTTGCATAAAGTTAATTACAGCTGCCATTCAACCTTCGACACCAGTATATTTAGGATAAAATACCATGTCAATTTAGAGATGTTTTCTTTCCCATCGCATATGGTATAATTATCTCATGATTGTTGACTGAATACGTAAGAAAATCATCTCAGTAATTAACAAGTTAATGACAGATGTTTTCGAATGCAATAGTTATAGGTAAGAATATTCACCTCAATTAAATATATATGTATTCATTACATATTATAATAATAATAATAATAATAATAATAATAATAATAATAATAATAATAATAATAATAATGAGGACTTTGTATAGCGCCTAATCTTTAGAAGCTCTAAGCGCTTTACAACATTTGACAACACTTAAAAAAACATATATAATGATATAATTACAAAAAAACAAACAAACACCACGAAATTAGAAAACAGAAAACATGCTGTAAATATTTAAGGTAAGGATACATTATTAGGTCTTTAAGTCTGTTCTTGCAGTTGAAATAGGTGAGTTTTAAGAGAGCTTTTGAATGAGATCACTGTGTCTTTGTGTCTAAGTGCAGTGGGCAATTCGTTCCACGTTGCTGGGCCCTGGTATGCAAAAGAGCGTTGTCCATATGATTTCATTTTCATAGTGGGAATAATGAGAATACGATTGTCAGAAGAGGAGCGTAAGTATCTTGCTGGTGTGTGCACATGGGTGAGGTCAGATAGGTATGTTGGACTGGAGCCCGTCAATCAAACGTAGCACAGAGAACAAATTTTGTGTTTGATTCTGGATCGAATGGATAGCCAGTGTAGGTGCAGAGCAGGGGAGAGGTGTGCTCTGATCGTGGTACTCTAAGGATGATCCGAGAAGCTGTGTTTTGAACTTTTTGAAGTTTCTGGAGTAGATACTGAGACGAACCAGGCAGAATTGAGTTACAATATTCCAGTCTTGAAAGTACTAAGGAACACACAAGTGTTTTATTGGCATCAACTGAAAGATACTTGCGAATGGAGCTGATGCGACTCAGCTCAAGATATGCAGCCATGCATATGTTCATGACATATTGGTGCAATGAGAGAGTACTGTCAAGAGTAACACCTAGGTTTCGTACTGAGTGTGTGAATTTAATGTTGGTGTTGCTGATATTTATTGTCTGAGGTAAAGGATGTGAATGAGAAAGTCTTTGTGTTGTAATCAGAATGGCTTCAGTTTTATCATCATTCATCTGCAGCTTGTTACATGTCATCCATGATTTCACATCGGAAATGCACCTCTCTACACCTTGGATGGTAGCTTCAACTTCAGTTGGATGGCTAGATTTGTATATTTGGGTGTCATCAGCATACAATTGGTGAGACACTGGATGATGATCTATGACACTTGAGAGTGGCTGAGTGTACAGAATGAAGAGAACAGGTCCAAGAATAGATCCCTGTGGAACACCACAGCATATATCAACTGGGCTGGAGTGTTTTCCATTTGCGGACACAATTTGTGTCCTGTTGACTAAGTAGGACTTGAACCATAGTAAGGCCGTATCATATTATATTTAATATTTACAAATATACAAACCTTACACAGCACAAAAAGTTACAAACAGCTGAGCAATCTTGATATTGTTTAATTAAAAATAGTATTTCCATGTTTGGATCTCAACAGATCAAGAATACATTTATGTAAAAGTTTAAAATACATTAAGTATTTCTTTTTAGATTTCTTTCTGAAGTGTATGCATATTTTATTAAGTATGTTCTCAGTGTTCTACTTTATGTGTTCATTGTATAAACAATTCATCACAACAAATCTCCTTATATTGAATTTTTAGCACACAGTTTTGCTTTACTTAGATTTGTAGCTCCTTTGAGTGAATGGAATCTAGAATCTTGGAACGTGAGATATAAAAACTGTTTAAGGCATGATGTAAGATGATTCATACCAAAATCCCTCTTATTTATATAAGTCATGATAAGCATGATTTATACCAATATATCCTTCACTTCCTTAAGGCATGATGTAGAATGATTTATACCAATAACTCCTTCATTTCCTTAAGGCATGATGTGGAATGATTCATACAAATAAATACTTCATTTCCTTAAGGCATGATGTGGAATGATTCATACCAATAAATCCTTCATTTCTTTAAGGCATGATGTGGAATGATTCATACCAATAAATCCTTCATTTCCGTAAGGCATGATGTGGAATGATTCATATCAATAAATACTGCATTTCCTTAAGGCATAATATGGAATGATTATACCAATAAATCCTTCAATTATGTAATGCACAATATGGAATGATTTATGTCATTAATCCTTTCATTTGTATAAGGCTTAATATGAATGACTGATACAAAAAGTCATCTCAGTTGTATAAGGCATATATGAATGATTGATACAAAACACTCATCTCATTTGTATATGGCGTAATACGAAAGGATTTATACAAATAGCATCTCACTTATGTAAGTCATGACGTGAAATGTTTTGTACCAATAAATATCTCATTTACTGAAAACAAATATTGCCACATGATAGTTAGACGCCATCCAAGATATCATCGACATATCGTAACTGATGGAAGCTTTACCTGTTGAAAGAATGCATTTTTCAAATAATTAATCAGCTCCTATATTATAAGTGAGTTATATGGATCTTAAATGAAATAACCAATTTCAACATATCACATTTAAAATAACCAATTTCAATATATAACACTTAAATAACCAATTTCAATATATCTCATTGAAATAACCAATTTCAAGATATCTCATTTAAATAACCAATTTCAATATATCTCATATAAATAACCAATTTCAATATATCTTATTGAAATAATCAATTTCAATATATCTCATTTAAATAACTAATTACAGTATATCTAATTTCAATTTCTCACCATTTCTCTGAATACCTTAATTGCGTTTTAAATTCTCCAGCCATATATCTAAATTGTTTCTTGCCTGATATATCGCAGTTTGTATCTCTTACGACTCTATGGTCTTAAACAAAGTCATAGATGTTACGTATATGTAATTAAATTACTTGTGTGTTAGTTTTAAATTCTCTTTTATTTTATTTTTATTTCATTACATGTTATTGTAATAACATTATTCACTGGATTTGAGATTTTTCTAGAAAAATTCATTTCAATTCTTTTAGCCTGATTTGAACGCAAATGATTGCTATATTGTAGTTTTAGCTGACCTAGTTCTTAATCTTGATTCCAATTTCGTAAACGCTGAGTGAAAATCATTGATTGTAAGCAAGGTCATGCTTCGCCTACGTGTTAGTCTAAATAAACAACGTTTTATTTTTAAATTCATTTCTAGTGTGGGAGTCAGATTCTTAGCTAAAGCTCTACTGGTCTACGTGCTAATTGACTTGTAGTAAGTGATCACGCGGGTCTGAAATTGCGTTCTTAGTTGGGTTAATACTGAGATTTCAGTGTTTCGGAGTCAGTCGTAAATTATACCTTCAGGCCGAAAGGTATTCCTGTTGTTGCCATTTGAATTGAGTCTTTTATTTAAAATAATTTATTCACCCTGGAAAATACTTTTCTTCATCGAAATCCTTGGACAAAGACATTTACTAACAATTATTCGGAATTCAAAAGCCAGAATTATATTCTTGGTGCCTCAACAAGGAACTATTGACACATCAACACAAACTGGTTATAGAGGACGTCATCGCCTTCCATATTGGAACTTCATCGAGATTAGAACTTGGATTCAATTAGAACTTTTTAGTGATAGGACTTATATTTTTGAATTCTAGGATTAATTTTTGGATTAGATTCACAAACCGTAAGTCCTATTTCATATTTTTACCTTGTTTTCTAGGGAAATAAATTATTTTGTTAAATTTACAAAGCTTGTTGACTTCACTCTTTTCTTTTGTTACTTTTGTACGAGCCTACACGTAACATAGAAAAGAGCGAAAACCAACAAGTTTTGTAAAATTCAACAAACAAATTTATTTCCATAGAATACAAAGTAAAAATGTGGAAATAACTTACAGTATTTTTAATTAAATCCTAAATAGTCCAAAGGTTATATCACAAGTCCTAATGAACAAAATTCTACTTAAATTCCAGTGGTATTCCAAATAAGATCAAACAATGAAGATGTGGATGTGCTTGTAGTCTCAAATATAGTAATGTATCAATGGCCTGAAGTGTCGTGATGTACAAGAATCTTTGAGAAATCACAATAATATAATCCAAGAAGTCCTTGTTTGAATTCACTATAATTCCAGGTTGATGTCTCTGTCCAAGAATATTATTTATGAGCATTTTGTATTTACAGAGAATAACTATTTGAATAAATAATTCTAGCCCAAATGAAATACTGAACACAACAAAATGTCTAATTCTGTTTCAAGATCATACAGCACGAATAAATAATTCTAGATAAACAAGATGATATAAAAACTAAGACACCAAAGTAGAACCGTATGTAGTACAGAAGTTCATTTCCAGAACAATCCAAATTAAAATTAGACAATGTCTGTTACTACAAGTATAATAAAGAACATGGTAAACATAATATCGCTGACTCAGACCAAGATAATGATCTTAATATTTAACTCACACTTATATAAAATGATATTAACCTCGTATTATTTGTTTCTCAAAATAGAAACATCAATCTCCAGTCAGGAGCAACATAAACTTGATTTTTGGACAATGTGAAGTTCAAATTACAATTATCCATAACAGAGAATAAATTTAAAAAACACCCCCCCCCCACTAATAAACAATGCAAATTAAATATATATAAAAATATCATACGAGAGTTTGTATTTCTACCGTTTTCATAGAATATTTATCAGACACTGAAGGAATTCACTGATGTGAAACCCACCAATACATCTTCAGACTATTCAATGAGACCTTCAAACTTAAACAATGAAACTTTTTCATATAATTGTATAATCTAACGACTGGTGTAATTGTTTCTAGATAAAGTAAAAAGAAAACGGGAAGAAATTTTTGAAATAAAACGAAATAGATGCCAAGAACTGAAACGTTTCAATAAGGCTCCATTAACAGATACATTTCATTACAAAGCTAAACTAAACTGAAAATATGGTGATTTGAAAATGCATAAAAACCTAGGTTTAATGTTACTTTCTTTTTATATTAATGTAACAGTGATTCTTAGGCAAATATTAATATTTGTCAAGTTTAAAACAAAGTAGTCTTTCTTGAAATTGCATCGATGCCAATGCATCCAACAATTGTTTACAACATAAATCTGGCAAAGTGAATAGGGAACGAACAAGAAACGTTTATTAAAAACGACCTTGCATTGGAATGCAAAGTCGTTCTTTAAGAGTGATGCAATGACCTTAACTTAGATTAGGAATTGCTGGTTAGTTAATGAAAATTATTATAATTATTAATATTCTTAATGTATCTTTGTTCTCGGTTAGTAACGTTAAGTCATCTGTCATTATTTTGCAGCATATTTCTGCACATTGTTCAAACTTCAGGTTCATATAAAAACAAAAGATGTACTGAATGACCTTAAATATATAGAAATGAGAGTAAAAACGAGTCTTTCAGTGCAAAATAATTGACAAATTATTAACTTGTTAAGAGAAAGTCTCAAATCAGACTTGACCTTGAGATAATACTATCAATATTTCGGGTTTGTAAGTTGTTTTTAAAGTCGACAATGCCGAAACCCAAAACAACATTATATTCAGATTATTGCAAAACGAAGAAAGCACTCTCGGTATAATTACTCATTGTATTCTTATCGTCTTAAAGATAAGTGTAAAGTACAGATATTTCCTAGCAATTAAGAAGTAGACTAGGAAACAAACACTTATCACAAGAATGCATTACGCGTCTTGAATATAATGCCCTTAGATATGGGTAATGACCATCAGAACATTACCTCCGCCTCGCTAAGTGGTCTCAAGCGCTCGCCTTTACCGATCACTCCCATCTCACCTCTGTCTGTGTGGGTTCGAGTCTCGTACTCGGGCAATGTGGGTATCTGAGAAAACTTGCCAGTAGTTTTCCGTGGGTTTTCCTGCACCAGTTATACTGGCCGTCATGCGCAGTGTGCTGAAAAATGGCGTTAAAAGATTGACAACCACACCAACTACAATAATATTAACCAACAAGATGGAGATCAGACTTAACAATGTAATGCTAGTATTCACTACAAGTACATCACACTAAAAGTAACGGGGACACCGTACAGGACACTACAAGTAACGGGGACACCTTGTATGACGCTAAAAATTACGGGGACACCGTACAGGACAATAGCAGAAGAAATGTTTCCCTCTTTGGTAATTATTTGTTGGTAACACAGCTTAACGTTCCAACTATAATAAAAATAGACAAATGAGGTGTAAGAATGCATATACATTAATTTTACGGATAGTAAGAATTTATTTTCAAGGTCTGAAATAATCAAATCATGCCCAAAGTCAATTGGATATGGTGTATGAGAGGGTATGGATAGACGGATGGATGGTGCTTAATGGCACACCAGTACAATCATGAACACCCACCCACCCACATGTATATATATATATATATATATATATATATATATATATATATATATATATATATATTTCAGCACCGTCGTTCCAAGAGCCGTCGTTCCATTATACAGCACCTCGGCACTAGCATCGGATTTAATGCACTCGATTCTCAAACGTCAGCACGCGCTGAGTTCCGGTCACACGTCCGCGCAACTGAAATTTCCAGATCGAAATGGGCACGGGAACTTGCACTTGCATCCAAAAATCAGAAGTGACTCCCGCCGACACCCACTCGTTGGCAGTATTACTCGCGAATAGGTGCTAAGAAAACAGAAGATAAGCCATGTGAGAGTCATCGTATTCCGACCACACGGGAACGTGACCATTGTTATTTTCGACCCGTCGTTTATCCACGTACTGCTTGGGAGTGGCTTCGGTGTCGAAGATGGGAGGATAGTCCGTCACCGTATTCCGCTATTTTCACTGCATAACTCGCCCTGGTATAGTCGCTCAAGAGAGCCGTTGTGGGAAGACCTTTGATGCTGTGTCCAGATATGGTGATGGATCCTGTCATAGTGCCACCCGTCGTGGATAACTTAGTGGTTTCCATTACATACAGCTGGTTTTGCATCTTGGTCGTTCGGTACAGAATAATTTGACTATCATTGACATCCATCAGATCGTTGTAACTAGAGTTATTGATGCGAAATACTTCTACTGTTTAAACGGTGATGGGGGTGTAATTGCCACTCGCATCTCTGTCGAACTAAAGGGAACGATCTTAAGTTCCAAAATGATAGACCATGGTCTCTCTCCTATTCAGCCCGCAACGACGTCGGGTTCTAAACACGATTTCATGACCTTTCATCGCAATGCGGACACTGTCCCGGAACTGTTTCGCAAGGGCATTGACGAATTTTACCTTCCTGATTAGAATATGAAAAACTCTATTTCTACAATGTTGTTAGAAAAGATCACCACGCGTGGTCAGCGCGAGGATATCCTCAAAACGTTTATTGACCAACGGGCGGCTTTACATCAATGTGTTCTCGAAGACAATATAGGACAACAATCCTTTCAGCGCGATGTGGCTGCAGAATTGTTCAAGCCCATTCTGACCAAACTCGAAGAAGCCAGAACGACGTACGATGTCAATCAAGATCAGTTAATAGATACGCTCAAAACGACTCAACAGCAACAGCAAGACTTGCCGCAGAAGTTAGTCAGGGCGGAACTCAAACAAAAGACCAAAAGGGATAAAGCCAAACTGCGACAACTCAAGCAAGAAGAAAAAAGCACTAGAGAATATTTATAGGAGATGAGAAGAGAATTGGGAACGGGAAACCGAGAATAGGAAAAGGTGATTGTAGGAAGAGAAGCAAAAAGCGCAAGTAAGAGACGGCCAATGAAAACGAAGCTTATGAACTCCTTTAGAGAACGACCGGAAAAACCCGTGCCACAACGGCTTGAACAATGTGCAAAACACGATCTTCCCATCATCCTAGATTTTATTAGATCCACCAAGTCCATGAAGAATGATCAGTTCACTCTCAAAAAGGCACGTGAGGTCATGACCAACGTCATCCAAAGTTATCATATTTCGGCGAGGATGAAAAAGGACGAAGCTAAAAAAGAGCGCATGTTGAGTCTCGTCAACACCATCAGAGAATACAATAAATCCCTGGCAGAGGAGGAAAAACTCAGAAAAAAGGCGTATAACGGTGAAACTTGAGCTCCCGTTTTCTACGCCCCCTCCATTCCCTTTGGATTAGAGGCATCTCAATTCAAAGAACAAGCGCTAGCAAAGCCGGAGGAAGGAGCAACGGCAAGTCCGCCTATGAAGGGGATTACCCAAGCCTCACTAAAGAAGAGTCTTACTGAAGAAATCGAGCGAAGAAACCGTGAGTTTGAACAACGTAAGAAAGAGTCACTTCAAAAATGGATAGATAGCGAAAGAAATAAGTAATACCTAGAACAGATGATAATACATACTGCCACCCCTCACACGAGAGACGAGAGAGATGGAAGAGAAGTTGCAGGCAGACTGTACCAGAGTTGTTCAAGATAGCCAAACTACGTGAGGAGAAACAAAAATGGACACCACCTCCCACAGAAGGACAAGGAATCCGTCGTGGAGGCAGCAACGACTACTTTCACACTAATGCCTAGATCGCCTCGCGTCTCAAGTTAGTGATCGCCTCCGAACAAGCGGGAAATGTGGGCGTGGTCATCGATAACGAGATGGTAAAAATTCTCAATCATCTTTTGGATCAAAAGCTAGTCGTCTCGGATCAGTATCGCATTTGTACGAGGACTTGATAACACGCTATTGTTCGATTCGAAATTGGTAACGTCCACGGTGAGGTATAATCTTTCGCTGAAACTCGACCAGCAGTTGTCGTACGAAATCGCCTTGATCTCCGCGGAAATCTGGAACAGTTTCCTTAACGTCACCTCCAACAATCGGTTTTCGTATGTAGTCGCGCTTCAACAACAAAGGAACCATATTTCTCACGGGGTATACAACATCATGGACATCTCCACGGAAATCTCCCGGCTGATCACCGCCAACGGAGACGTCGCTGCCAACATTAAAATCGATCCCAATTACTCTACGCTTCGTACTCGAATCGTCCTCTAGGGAAATTACCTCGTGCGATTCGACATCGCTCACTCGATCGGATCTCTCCTAGGGTTTAACGCGGAAACGTCTCTGACCCAAAGCGGAGTGTACGAAGGAGATCTGCCCGTCAATATCACCGACGTCAACAGCCTCCTCATCAACTGCTCGATCGCTTAGGGATCCTTATCTTCGGTAGGCTCAGCTTCCAACGTGATTTATTCCACCTCGATTAACGTGTCTCCAGACTCACTCATGCAAACTGGTCCTAATCCATTCATGTACTCTCCCATCACAAACTCGTACGCGATCTCAGAAAACACCTATTAACTGCACGTACGTCGAAAAGCGGCCTAACAAAATACACGAAAGTAAGTACACGAAAACCCAGTAAACTCTGGGCAGATCATGGAAGTGAATTTTATAACAAAACAGTCTCAGACTGGCTGAAAAAAAAATAGCATCACCTTGTACTGCACCCATAATCCCCTCAAGTCCTCTGTCATCGAACGGTTTAACAGAACAAAAATCGCAAGTGGAAGAGATTCACCAGCGATAATACCAACCGATACTTAGATTTCCTCTCAGACCTCGTCGATCACTACAATCATATCTGGCATCGAAGCATTCGAATGACTCAGGCAGAAGCCCCCTCCAAAAACCAACAGCAAACAGGTCGCAGAGGCCTTATTGTTTACATCCAAATTCAAAGTAGGGGATCACATCAGAATCAACAAGCAAAAATCCACGTTCGAAAAACTATACATACCACACTGGACTGAAGAAGTCTCGTCGTCGATACCGTTAAAAAAAAAAAAACACTCCCTTTGCCTACACACTCCAAGATTCCTCGGGAGAACACATCCAAGGGTCTTTGTACAAGCAAGAATTACAAAAAACAAGCCAGGACGTCTTCACAGTTCAAAAAACTATCTCTACCCGAGGGTAAAAATCGCTCGTCAAGTGGTTGGCTATCCCTGAACAATTCAGCTCGTGGATTCCCACAGCTTCCTTGACTTGCATAGCGCCTCAGAAATAATCTTATCATACTCCTCCATCAAGCTCTTCCCAGAAACTGTCTAACATTTCGAAGAATGCTCATCAAGACCCATCTTCTCAAAAATACGATTAAACACATACTATAATTTTATGAATTTTGCACGATCCACCAACATAACTCGAGTCACCTTATTCAACCAGTAATAATCCGACAATTGAAAACGCTTCAACTTATTTTTGATGTAATACTGCTGATTGTATCGCTGCACTGGACGCTGATGACTGTGACTACGCTTCACCCACTCCTCATCCTCATCTTCGCTCTCTTCACAATAGATCATCTCAGGCACATAACTCAGATCCTTATTCGCGTACGCTATCAACTCCTTCGCACGCTTCAACCATTCCTGAGACTCGTCCTTACTTAATTCCAACACTCCATCAGGGCTCTCCTCACTCAGTGCCAACTTGTCTACACTTCAGGGATAACACGGAAGAGACATCTTCGCTATACTACAAACACGACTCAAATACAAAGACGTCAGAAAGTGAGCTAGGAGGGAAAATAAGAGCCAGAATCCCAGATCCATAGGGACTCATAAAAAGTGAGCCAACATCACCTTCTATCACAGGTGGTCCAGAACCCTCATACCCCAGCAGTATAGATCCATGGGCACTATCAGCTACTCATTTATCATGTAGTGATAAAAGTTTCCTAGAACCCCCCATTTACCTATACTACTGTTGAGTGCTATAATGTATGAGAGACTGTGCAATTTCATTGTCTTAGAACTTATCTTTGTTTATCTGGGGGTTGTAAATTATGATTTTTACGGGGTTTGGAGGTGGCGATGTTTTGGTTGCAAGGAGTTGAAACGGACAAAACTTGACACAAAGTGCATTGGAAACCGTGTGGAAGCTGAAAGTAGTTCCTAGAATTAACCCAGGTACAGACAAACTGCAGTATCAGGAGACAGTTTGCAGCCAGTCTCAGAGAGCTCTTTCAATTCATAACACACACACACACACACACACACACACACACACACACACACACACACACACACACACACACACACACACTGAATTATGCATATTTTATTGCCTGTTCTGATTTGTATTGTTTTTGTCATGGTAAAATATAAGAGTAGTTTTATTTAGTTAACCAACCAACCCCTCCGTCTAATGGCAGTGCGATAATGTAAGGGAGACAACTGCTGTGTATATTTCAACTACTTACCAAACTATATTGATGAATTAATTTTTTCCTAATTCTCGAGTAATGTCTGATATTACTGCAAATGACTTAGCAATCATATTCAGCTAATACTAAACAACTGTAGAAAAATGGCTTTGTATTTATAAATACATATCTCATAACATACTTCATTCCAAAGAAAGAAAAACACGGGTGCAGGGGAAATAAACGCCATTGTATAATCACTACCCTTCCTCATAACCAGTGGCACATTTATGTATAACATCTTCGCTATTGAAATTTCTTTCCTGAAATGTTTATGTTTGATTTATTTTTACGTTCATGAGATTTGTTAACAATTACATAATTTTGAACATGCTTTGCATTTTCATAAATCGCCATTTGAATTATATATAGTGTGTGTGTGTGTGTGAGAGAGAGAAATTGTCCTTAAGACACGTAACAGCCGGAGGACGACCTATTCATCAACCTGTGAAATTCTTTTCACATTTTAAAACACTCTGAGTTGGGTTTGTTTTAACCGAAATAAATAGGAGCCATATAATCATCATGAAGACTAAATACAAACAAAACGTTCAGAAAAAAAAAATCTATACAAATGGTATCGATAGAAGGGAGCAACTGATGTGAATATTTCAAGCACGGAACAAATAGTATCGTTGAAAGTTTTACTCTTTTCTGCTTTTCTAGGAATATTAAGTTCAGGAAAGAGAAAAATAGTGTTCTGAGGAATGTTGTTTATCTTTTTTTCTTATTAAATTGTATATTAGAAATATAATAAGTAAACATATTCAACGAAAAATAAAATGTTCGTAGAATGATATGTAGCTTGATATGTTTTAAATAATTAAACAACAGATAAAAAAAACAGAAACGGATGCCGACCAGAAAATACTAGCAATTTGTTTTTAATCTAGGCTTAGATGTAATTAATTCTTGATGTTTTTGGAAATTGTAGTCTATGTACTTTTGAACAAGTTCTTACACGTGTAATATTTTTTTTAAAGAATATTAAATTTAACAATTTCTGTTAGATTTCGAAATTTCTTTATTCAACGTTTCTAGACTATGTAGCGTTTCGTTAATTTGAGTAGTCTCCGAGACATGATGCCTGAAAAGGCTTTAATATTCATGAAATCTTAAAAGTTGTATAAGCTAAGTATATTCTTAAAAAATAACCAAACGCTAAAATTTCAGAAGAGACGCTAACTGTATGGAGAGTCATCGTCCGTTAATCATTCCGCTGCCGCACAACTGGTGCAGGGGAGACAATTGCGGTAAACAGATCCGTTTGCAACCAAATGTTATGGCTCAAAGTATCATCTTCCCTTTGTTTTCTATTGAACATGAGTCGAGAACAAATCAACATGAAATTTAGAATTTATTGTCTCTATTTATGTTATGAAATATAATGTAAAAATAGTTTAAAAACAGCAAAAACATCTTTGTAGAAGATGAATGTGTATACATAGGTGTAATGGTGCAAAAAAATTGTAGATGTTTTGTCGCTGCACAATTTCTCATGGTAAGAGTGACACGAAACGATTAAGACGTATGGGCTAGGCTCGCCTGCCTGCGAAGGATGGGATATACTATGTTAGGGTACTTGATTGGATTTTAATTAGGACCCCGCTATGATAACTGTCCGACAGAGATGATAACGTTAAGTTAAGGAATACGACAAAGTTGAGACACTCCAGAAACAATTTGTGGCATTTGGAAATAAGTGTCTTGAAATGGAATTTTCCAGAAATAGTTATTATAATAGATGGAATAAAGAGAATTATTCTAGCTTCAATGGGCGTGTTAATTTTTTGGCGGTTAGAGAAAGTTAATTCTGTTTGACTAAACGAAACGAGGTTTCCCAGACGAAATTCAATGTTTTAAGTATTTTCCCTTGCGAAATTCGTCCGTCCAAGTTTCTTGCAGAAAGGGAAGTCTAAGGGACTAAGAGGAAATTAACAAGTAATTTTTCTTGTTAGATAAATCTTCCAAAACGAAGGGGTTTGGAAAAAAACGAGAGTAGTATAGTGGGGTACCGTAGCGACAATGGGAATTAGCATTACAGACCCCCCCTGGGCCAGTATAGCGACAAGAAATAAAATCTCACCCTGGGCCTGTATAGCGACAATGGAAAATTGAGTAGAGGGACTAGAACACCCTGGGCCTGTATAGCGACAATGGAAAATTGAGTAGAGGGACTAGAACACCCTGGGCCTGTATAGCGACAATGGAAATTTTGTAGAGCGGCGACTAGGAGACTGTGGGTTTGTAGAGCGATAAGCGACAGGTGGCATGACGTCACACTGGTAACAATGTAGCAAAAAGAGAAGTACTGTGACGTCAGGCTACCTGAGAGAGGGTTATAGACAAACACGAATCAAGAGCGTTCGTGTTTTTTTTAGTAGAGGAAGGGTTTATATATATATTCGTTTAGGGTGGAGATAAAATGAAAATTAAGATCTTTTCGAGGCATTGGAAGTGGCCCTGAAAAGGGCCTTTGGTTTTCTTCTTTGTCTTCTTCTAAGTTCTTCTTTTCCTCCACCAACTTTTTATTTTCTGTCCTACACTTTTTTGACTTCCACTTTTTGTCTTCTTCTCATTCTTTTCCTCCTCCTGTTTTTCCTTCTCCTCCTCCTTTTCCTGTTTCTTCCTTTTTTCATTTTCTTCTTCCTTTTCAATCTTTTCATTCCATTCTCTCATCCTTCTTTTGTCTTCTATATCTTCTTTTTCATCCTTTTCAATCCTAATCATTTCATTTAAGATCTCCTTTCCTCTCTTTAAATTATTTATCTCCATAGTCAATCTATGGGGACTATATGCCCCAAACTGCATTCTGACTAACATTTCCTCTACCATAGCTAGTGTGTCCACCACCTCCTGCAATCTGAGCATTCGTTCCCAGTTACTTGCCATGGCTGACTATTCAGTGTTGAATGGCGCGAATGACGAACGCTCTGCTTTATGTCCGTGGAGCACGGACGTGAACGAAAACATCCCTTACACTCACTTCACATACAATTTACTATCCTCACCAACGAACGAGTAAGCATAAAACACACAATATATTATCCTCACCAACGAACGAGCAAGCATAAAACACACAAACATACCATCCACACAATCGGGATGAGAAAAAAACATATTATATACTATCCTTACCAACGAACGAGCAAGCATAAAACACACACTATACTATCCTCACCAACGAACGAGCAAGCATAAAACACACACTATACTATCCTCACCAACGAACGAGCAAGCATAAAACACACACTATACTC